>APFE030248209.1:50892-101767 GCA_000404065.3 Pinus taeda
AGCAACAGAGATGGGTTGGAAGATCCACCAGATGGATGTGAAGACTACATTTCTCAATGGCTTCATACAGGAGGAGGTATACATTGAGCAGCCACAGGGCTTTGAGGTGCATGGGAAGGAGTCCCATGTGTGTGAACTGAAGAAGGCCCTTTATGGCCTAAAGCAAGCTCCCAGAGCTTGGTACTCCAAGATAGATACATACTTGCAGGGGATGGGTTTCACAAAGAGTGAGGCAGTTCCGAACCTTTACTATATTGTGATAGGTGAGGAGCCTCTCATTCTGGTGTTGTATGTGGATGACTTGGTCATTACAAGTGCAGAGAGACTCATACAGCACTACAAGAGATATCTTGCGACGGAGTTTGAGATGAAGGACATCGGCTTGATGCATTACTTTTTGGGTTTGGAGGTGTGGCAGGAGGAGGGGCATTTCTTCCTAGGGCAGGGAAAGTATATTGTGGATATCCTTAGTAGATTCCACATGGAGGATTGTAGACACATGTCGACACCAATGATTACCAATTGGAAGAAACTTCATGTTTCGGATTCCGATTTGGTGGATCCCACATTGTACAGACAGCTGATTGGTTCCTTGATGTATTTGGTCAACACTAGACCAGATATTTTTTTTGCAGTCAACACGATGAGTCAGTTTATGTGTGAGCCTAGGAAGGTTCACTGGGTAGCTGCAAAACACATTTTGCGATACTTGCAGGGTACAGTGGATATGGTCTAGACTACAAGCAGGGAGATGGAGTGAGATTGGCAGGATACACTGATTCTGATTGGGCAGGTTGTGCTTCTGATAGGAAGGGCACTTCAGGGTGTTGTTTTGGGTTGGGTTCAGCAGTAGCCAGAAGCAGCAGTCAGTAGCACTGAGTTCAGCGGAAGCAGAGTATATGGCAGCTAGTCTAGCTAGTTGTGAGGCCATCTAGCTTCGCAAGATGTTGTTTGGCTTATTTGGTCAGTCGTTAAGACCTTCAGTGATTTACTGTGATAATCAGAGTTGCATTAAACTCATGGAGAATCCAATATTTCATGACAGGTCAAAGCATATCAGGATCAGATATCATTTCATCAGAGACTATGTTCAGAAGGCAAATGTGAAGCTTGAGTATATTTTCACTGATGAGTAGGTTGCAGATATTCTTACGAAAGCCTTACCACGGGGCAAGCATGTCTACTTCAGAGACAAGATAGGTGTGGTGAGGAACATCTTCCTCGGTAAGAGGGAGTGTTGAAATTTGGTACTGGAGGATAGGTGGTTCCCTTAGGCTTTGATCTTTGGCCTAGGGAAAAGTGTCCAAAAAGAATTTAATTTTTCTCCTAAAGTGACTTTATAATTTTATACAAAAAGTCAATCTACTTTAAAGTGACTTTAAGTGAAAGTTACTAAGTCCTAATTTTAAAAAGTGACTTTTATAAATTCAATGAAAAATTAGAAAGGAAAAGTAGACTTGGAAATTAAATGACTAAGTGGGCTCTTTTATTAAAGTGGGGTGAATTAAAAAATAGAAAGTGAGATTTAAATGAGCATTTAATCTCAGCCATAGATCTAAATCTATTTCAGCCATTGGATTTAGGGATCACCCAAAAGTCACTTAGGGTTGGATTAAGGGAGGAAAAGGAGGAAAAGATCATTCATTCTTTCATGAGCAGATTGGGAGAAGCAGAGCAAGAGAGCAAGGGAGATTTCCGGACAGTGAGGAGAAGGAGGTTGCAAGTCTGTACAGTGGAGTTTTAGCAAGACAAAGTTTCAACAGGGTGGAGTTTCAGCAAGGTTGAGTTTCAACAAGTTTGTACAGTGGAGTTTCAGCAAGGCAGAGTTTCAGCAAGGCTGAGTTTCAGCGAGTCTGTACAACGGAGTTTCAGCAAGGCGGAGTTTCAGCAAGGCTGAGTTTTAGTAAGTCTGTACAACGGAGTTTCAGCAGGGCGGAGTTTTAGCAAGGCTGAGTTTCAACAAGTCTGTACAGCGGAGTTCAGCAAGGTGAAGTTTCAGCAAGGTGGAGTTTCAGCAAGGCCGAGTTTCAGCAAGGCTGAGATAAGTTGTAAAAGTTTGCTTCCTAATTTTTGCTGAATATTTCTCTTACTGTAAAAAGCATTTTCCAGAAATAAAAGAAGCTTTCGAACTGGTTTTCCCCAAGAGTTGTAGGGGGTTTTTCTAGGGTCATATTGACCAAAAATCTCTGTGTTTAAATGTGTTTTAATGGCTGTTTGTTACTGCTGATTTTTATTTCTGCAATTTCCAGCATTCTGTAAAATTTCCAGAATTTGTGTTTTAAGAGAATTTTTATTTTATTTTTTCAGTTGTTAAATGTATGGTTATGGGAAAGTGCATTTAACTATATGGGAGAAATAAGGAGAAACTGAAAACCGGGGTGGGAAAACAGAAAATTTCTACAGAAATCGATCAATTTCAGAGTATCTTATCAAGTGGAAGAACTTATCTGCTGAAGATTCCACATGGGAGGATGAGAATTTTATACAGAAGCATCCAGAACTACTCAAGTGTTGAGGACAACACTTTTGAAGGAGAGGGTCATGTTGGGTCCCTATAATACTAGTGGATTACCCATTACTATTTTGAGTTGTGCCCTTATTAATTGTTGTGCCCCTATTGTCCCATATTGTTATTACTGTGCCCCATAGAATCCCTCTATTGTTATTTTTGTGGCTTTATATTATTATTGTTAGGTCGGGCTGGGTTATATTGTGACTCCTTAGACTCCTATATATAGAAAGGAGGTTTTGTCATTTGAATCATCCAAGAATTGTTCATTTATGTAATGTAAAGGAGGTTGCCCCCTCGAAGAGGCTGAATTCTAAGGCGTTGATCTATCTTTTCTTGAGCTGGTTTCATAACATAATCATCCATAAAAACAAAATTGGCATTCAAAAAATTCTCCCGAAAATGACCGTACCCGTGAACACGAGAACAAATCCAAAGATAAAGGTACTTCTTATGAAATTTTCCCTAAAAATGTGGCTACTCACAAAATATTGATGGTCCTAAGAAAAATGTACCTACTAATTTCTAACTATAGCATGGGAAGCATAATTTACCCAAAGAATTGTTTCCCTAGAAATACTGGGAATAGAGATGGACTTCCATCAAAGAATCCACCAAAAGGAAATCAAATAGTCGAGGCAATCATGACGATATAGTTATATCTAACACTCCATATTATGAACGTTAACATTTTCTTGAATAAAATGCAAATGTTGTTAGGGAATTACACTCAAATATGGGGAAAACTAGAAGGGGTAAATGATAAGATGGGTCCCATCCAAGAATCCATAGAAAAGTGAACTAACCAAGCTTTTAAACCTTCCTAATTTTATTTAATTAAGTCTAGGTCAACACCTATTAAATGTTATGAAATCAGCTCACAAAAAAATAGAAAAGATAGATCAACGACTTAAAATTCAACCTGTTCGAGAAGGCAACCTCCTTTACATTACACAAATGAACAATTCTTGGATGATATAAATGAAAATACCTCCTTTCTATATATAGGAGTCTAAGGGGTCATAATATAATTAGAGACGGCATAACAATAATAATGTAAGGGCACAATAATAACAATATGGGGACTACATGGGCACAACAATATAATAAGGGGGTTGTACTAATAACGATAAGAGGTTACACTAGTAGTATAGGGACCTAACGTGCTCCTCTGCTTCAAAAAGTGTTGTCCTCAATGCTTGAGTAGTTATTGATGCTTCTGTATAAAATTCTCATCCTTCCATGTGGAATATTCAATGGGTAAGTTCTTCCACTTGATGAGATGCTTTGAAATTAATCGATTTCGTAGCTGTTGACTTCTTGGTTCTGTGAATGCTTCAGGTTCCAATATGATTTTTCCTTCTTTGTCAAGTTCTGGCAATCTTTTTGGAACTGGGATCTTTAGAAATTTTTGAATGAGTTCCCACCATGCTTTTCCATTCTTCCATTCATCCCTTGTTTTGTTTATCAAATTTGGTTGGATACATATACCAACCTCCATCATTTCTGCAACCATATGTTCAATTTCACTCCTTTCGACATATGGATATCTATAAGGCCTGACGTTTGGAGGAACACTTCCTGGAATAAAATGAATAGCATGATCATGATCACGAATATGTGGGAGACCTTTTGGAGTTTCAAATACCTTAGAATGATTGTCCAAGACTTTTTGGACATGTGGAGAAATACATGATTTCGATGTGGGAACCATTGGCAAACATAATTATGCAATTACGCCTTGTTTTTCTTTCTTTAGAAGATTTTTCATTCCGTCAGAGTTGATTATATTTCCTCCTTTCACTGTGATACCCCTTAATTCAACTTCATTTCCTTCCGAAGAAAATTTCATAAAAAGTTCTTGAAAATTAAAAGAAATTGTACCCAACAATTGTAGCCACTGGACTCCTAGTACAACATCAGTACCACCCATTGGAATGGAATCATTGGGCTATTCAATACATATTCTCCCATGGATAGCTTGATATTAGGGCACTTTCGAGAGCAATTTAGTGTTCCTCCACTTACAACTGTCACTTGACACTGTGGTGCTGGATATAGGAATCAGTTCAATTCCTTGGCTATCTTACAATTAATAAAATTATGGGTACTACCCTAATTAAGTAACACTGTTACATTTTTCTTCTTGATATGTCCTTCTATATTTATAGTTTGAGGAGTGGTAATTCCGACGAATGCATTACAAGATATGGTCGGATTCATTTCTTCTTTCTTTGTGGTTGGTTTTTGGTGAGTATCCTTTTCTGTTGTTGTTTCTTGATACTTTTCTTCCTGATATTACATTGCTGGAACCTTCTTCTTCTCGATATGTCCTTCTATCTTGAGAGTTTGAGGAGTGGTAATTCCTGCCATTGCAATACAAGATATGGTCTCATTCATTTGTTCTTTCTCTAGGGTTGGTTCCTGGTGTATATCCTCTTCTTTTGATGTTTCTTGATCCTTTTTGTCATTAGGAGGCCTTTCTTGTAGCAGCTTTATCCCACCTTCCTTCAAACCTTCCATGTTTTTCTTCAAATCTTCTATGCCTTTCTTCCAATATATTTTTATATCATTGATATCAAATTCCATGGAATAGATAAAACTATTTATCTTTTTCTTCTATAGAATATCATTTATGCTTATATTCAATTTTTGAAATTCCTCAATTTTCTCTGCTATTGAACCCTTTTGTTTGAGATTTACCAATTGGCTAAAGAAGGAGCTGCTCTTGGTATCCTCATAATGTGCTATCATTTCCTCTGTGAAAATTGACCATGTGACAAGTGGTTTACGAGAACAAAGCCCTTTATACCATAAAAATTGATTCATTTCTAAATAATTAGATGTAATAGGTACCTTTTGTAATAGTGGTACACCATGTAGATAAAAATATTTCTCCAACTGTAGTATCTAATTTACCAGATCCTTGCCATCAAACTTCCTCATATCGAATTTTCTTGATTTTGGGAGCTCGATCTTGAAACAACTGTAACTTTATAATATTGGATCTTCTAGTTTTGAAATTGTGACCTGTAGTAGCCCTATGAGCCCTTCTTCCAATGCCACCAATCTTATTGAAAATAGATTCTCCAAGAAAGAGTTATGCACAATCTCCCAAGATGACCTGATTATATACCTTTTCAGAAGAGCGAATTTGTATGAAGTGCCACACGTCACTGTTTTGACCTTCGGATCTGATAAATGTACACAACAAGCTACAATCCATTGTCTTTTTGTAACTTCTGATGATATTTCAATCTGATGCTCAAAGAGATAGTTGTGACGATTTCCCCCAGGTCACCTACTTAGGATGTAATTCGGGAGTCTGCAAAAATCCTAACTTCCTTAGATCATATATCTGAAAATATAGTGAGCCAAGATTCCTTAGATCATATCATATATCCAAGGTTCAAACTGATTTCTTCTCAAATGGGTTTTATTTTTATCTTTTGAAACTTCATAGCGAAAATTGTATAGAAAAAATTCCACAATGATCTGTTTTAGATGAAATTCTAGAGCTTGGAAAACCCCTAATTTCCTCAAATCATATCTCTGAAAATATATCGAGACAAGATCTAAAATTCAGAACCAAGGTGCATAACAATTTCTTCTCAAATGGATTTTTTAAGCTCTGAAACATCGTAGCGAAAACATTACAACGAAAATTCCAAGATGACTTGTTTGGAGCAGTGAAACCCTAGAATCCAAAGCTCTCATACCAAATGTTATGAAACGAACTCACAAAAAGATAGAAAATATAGATAAACACCTTAGAAATAAGCATCTTCAAGGAGGAAACCTCCTTTACATTACACAAATGAACAATTCTTGGATGAGACAAATGACAAGACCTCCTTTCTATATATAGGAGTCTATGGGGTCATAATATAATTAGAACCGACATAACAATAATAATGTAAGGGCAAAATAATAACAATAGTGGGCTTCTATGGGGCATAATAATAGCAACATGGGGACTACATGGGAATAACAATATAATAAGGCGGTTGTACTAATATCAATAAGGGGTTACACTAGTAGTATTGGGACCTAACATTAAATACCATAATCATGCAACCAAATGGAGAAAATGCACCTCAAACTTACATAAAAAAGAAACACTAATTCAAATGATCCAATCTACTTAGAGAACAACATTTTTTATAAGGAAGACAATAAAATGTACTCATAAGATTTTGGCTCTGATAATAAAAGTACTCATAAAAGTGTTAGAGGCTTGTAGGTGCCTCCCAAAGGCATAACCATCCATATGACCAAAATCATCCTTCGAAGAATTCTCCCTTAATCAAGAGAACTCTTGAACATGCTAGAAAATCAAAAGAGAAATGGACTTCCTATGACATTTTGTGAAAAAAATATGGCTATTAAAAAATATTGATGGTACTAAGAAAACATGTACATCCTAATTAGAAAATTACTACATCCGAAGCTTAATTTACCAAAAACATTGCTTCCTTCACAATACTTAGAATAGTAGTGGACCTACATCAAATAATCCATTCAAAATGAAATCAAATACTCCATACACTAAGGATAGTAGAGGTAGAGCTAGGACGAATGTGGAAAACCCCATATAAACAATAACCTTTTCTTGAAGAAAAGACCAATGTAGTTAGGAAAATACACTCAAATATCGGGAAGCTAGAAGGCATAAATAATAACATGGGTAACATTCCAAAAGAACAGAACGAAAATGTACAAGGTTAGGGATTAGATATAGGAATTCTCTCACTACGAATTTCTTCGCAGTGATCTACTCTGGCAATAAGAAACTGGAATCCGATCTACTTCTACTGACAAAATTTCTAATTCGACTCCTCCATTCTGATCCTATTTTTCCTTGACCTTCCATTTCAACATTTGTCCATTCTGATTCTCTTTCCCCTCGACCTTCCATTTCGACACTTCAAATGTTCAAATATTAAGCGACCGATGATCACCTGAAATGAGGCTGAAGAAAAAATGCAAGATGCCCTAATGCCTTCGGATCTTCCTATCTCTTCACTTTTATACTCGTCTTACCATAATTATTATTCTAATGTGTATTGAGTATGACCTTATCTTTTCACTTGTATACTTGTCTTACCATAATTATTATTGTAATGTCCATTGAGTACCTACCTCTCAATTATTGTGGATATGTGGGTTCATGCGTTCAAAATCGAACTCAACTCAATCTAATAATTTAATCTAATGCGTTAATACTTTAATATAACAAAATTATAATTTAATATTTAATTATTATTATTAATAATTATAATTTTTTTTATATATAAGCTAAAATATAATTTACATGTTTTAACAAGATTCATTTATATTACCAAAATTTTATTTATAATTTTAACTTTAATGTTAATTCTCTCTTCTCTCTCTCTCTCCGCTCCTATTCTCTCTCTCTCTCTCTCTCTCTCTCTCTCTCTCTCTATATATATATATATATATATATATATATAAGGTAAATATGATATATATTTAAAAATATGGAACAATATTCTTAATTATGGAGATTTTATAAAGTTTTACTATGTTTCTTCATCTATAATACTCTTTCAATACTATGACTTATCAACACTACATGTTAAAAAAATATAACTCACAACGTGTTTCATATGATATTTTTTCAATCAATTAATCTAATGGAAAAGAAAAAATGGGCATAAGTTAAATTTTTATCTTAATAAGAATATTCTAGAGTATTAGGTGCATGTTAAATGTTAATTCATGATATTGTAATGACCTAGATAATAATCAAATTAGAGATTCATGTTAATCCAAAACCTACCAAGGGTCCACACTGATCAAATCTCTCTATGTGGAAATCAATTTTCAAGTTTCTCACTTTAAAATAAGTGTACATGTAAAGAAATTTGACAAGTTTGGTTGCCTAATAGAGGAGCTTAACATGGATCTATGTAGTGTTTTAATTAATTGAAAAGTAAAAATTACATAACTACTTTGATATATATCTCAAAGCTTCATATTTGACCACCATTAATTTTTTTGGATTAAAATTAAATTTCTACCATCCATTTTGTAACACTAGTGGTATGTGCCCCTACTTTTTGTATTGTGTTATTAAAAATGTAAATATATTTTTATTTGACTTGAACTAATTGAAAAAGGACAGGGATCCATGACATGAGGGAATGGTTTATTGGTGCTAAGATGGCATAACTACCCATACATATCACTTAACAACTCCCAATAGGATCCCTAAGGAAAGCTCACACATCTAGCATGTTGAGGGAACAAGATCGACAAGAACAATGTGAGAAACCTCATGAAGGAAATAAATGCAACTAAAAAATACGAGAATGGAATTAGAACACTAGGGATTTTCCTACCAAACTAGAACACAACAAAGAGAATAGTGTGGGACAAGGAAACATGCTAAGTTGCATGCCATCTAAGTTACATGCTAAAATGTTGAGGGCATAGATAACTTGTGATAACAAATGGAAATAAAGAGACAAGATATAATAAATAGTCTATCATACTTGGGAAAAAAATTGCATCATAGAAAATGCTATGTTTACCCATACATGTGTGTATGTAACATGCCCAAAAATGCCATGATCCTTGGGATCCACAGGGAGTAAACCTCCTATTACCATAATGATTGATTTGTTTTATCTTGGCCTTTCCTTTCCTTTGTGACTCCAAAATATAAAATAATTCCATCCTAACTCGTTGTACTCCGGTGTCCTTTTTGCATGCTATATCCACATACCAACCAAAAATGTGAGATATGTCCAACAAATGGAATTTTGGAATCTATTATAAACTATGTCATTTACATGGCCTCCCATCTTATCTCACCAAATATACCCACTTGATTTTCTTCTTTCCTATTCATTTACATCATGAGATTTTTTTTTTTCAAAAGCCAAGATAGCCCCAATATATTTGGATGCTAACACTCATCCATGTACTCTCTTATGATCAACCCAAAATAAGGTCGAGTTAACACTTTTTTATTATAAAACCATACTGAAATATTTTGAATATTTAAAGAAGTCAAAATATATCAACATAAAATTACCACATGTGCAATATGACCATGCAAGGTCATCACAACTTTCAAATTCTCAAGAGTTGCAATTCTCTAGAACCAAACACAATCCCAATTTTTTTCTCATGTATAAAAATCACTTTATTGTATGAGTGTGAAGCTACATAGAGACAATGTTTATCCCACCTTTCAAAAAAAAATATGAGGTCCAGTATTAGACCTCATTTTATAGAGACATGCATCCTATTATTATCCACCATACCATGAATTGACCAACACTTACAAGTTAATATGATACAATTAAGAAAGTTATAATTGTTGTTGTTGGTGAGTTCGTTCCTATATTTCAAAATTCTTTATAGAATACCATATCCTAATTAGCTATTGATAAACACATGATGGGAAGTCATTCATACAATGGAGACTGAATCGATGCTAAATTCTCTAGATGGAAAGGTGATATCGATTAGAAACTATTTTCCTTCAAAAGAGTGTAAAAACATTAAAAACCATGACTATGCACACCTCACCTTCACATACTAATGAACTATGCTATGGTGTTAATGAGGAAAACTTACTGATGATATTCATAAAATGGAGAATGAACCAAATACCAAATTATCTAGTTGGAAAAATAATATGAATCACTAGTGGGCTTCCCTCAAAAGACAACTAAAATTTTGGGCACCTCACCTCATATTATGGCTCTTTGCTATATATTCCAACTTATTCATTCATTTTTTTATATGGTTCACCATATAGTCATATTTCTATGGATAATTTAAACTTATTTTACAAAACTAACAACGAATCCATCTCCCAAAGAGCTCAAATGTGACACCTTAAGAAAGCTCTTAATTTGAAAAAAGTGTTGAGTAGATATTCATATAATGGAGAATGAACCAAATTCCATAGTTTTTAGATTCCATGGAAATATGGATCAATAGATAGTTTCCTTCAAAAGAATATAAAACAAATACAACCAAAATTCCATGCTCTTCACCTTCATTGTATGACTCCCTTTTGCTTGTTACAATTTATTCATTCTTTTCTTTTGATATATTTCAACATATAGTGACATTTCTTTCTAACATTTAGACTTATTTTATGAACATAGCCACCCATCCATATGATAAATAGTTCAAATTCAACATCTTAAAAAAGCATGATTCCTAATGCTCATAAAATTTTAATTGCATTCAAGAAGATAAGCCTGCCAACATACTTTCTAGTGAATAAAGATAGAATATGCCACAATTAAGAAGTTGTAAATAAACATCAATGGGATATTTCATAGTTGGTGAAAGAGATTCATTTATCATTTCTCGCATAGTTCAAGTCAAACAAGTAACATTTCTTCCCTTTTAGGATCGCATGGGCGTCTTCTCATACTTTTTTTTTTTACTCTAACGAACATAAAATCTTGCCCACCTACTTTCTCGCTAGAAAACATAGAATTAGAGACAATTAAAGTTCTATACAAAATTGTCAATGGGAGATTTGTTGGTAGGTGAAAAAGGGTCAATGCCACTACCCTCACCATAACTCAAGTTTATGTAGTAACAAGTTTTCCCCTTGTGGTAAACTTGTGCTTCTTTTGTTAGTGATTGTCCTTGTGTTTTCATTTTTGGTCAAGTGCAAGTCATGGTCAACATTGCTAGAATAGAAATCCTCACTCACAAACTTTGAAGCAAAAGGTTTCAAATTGTAATATTCCTAGATTGGAGAAGGGAAAAATTTCCACATATTAAAAAAGGATCTACAAAATCATGTCGACGCAACAAGGTAACAATAAAAATAAAGGAATAACATCCCAAGATTATATTTCACATGGTGATATCAAGAGCCCAACACTAAGTCATGTGAAATAAATAAGAATACCAAGAAAAGGATAATAATTCACAAATTTAAACATTGGGTGTTTTCTTATATGGATACATGTAATAAATTGTTAATATAGTTGAAATAATGTTGTGTCAATGCATCATTGAAATATATAGTTGTTTTAATTTATACGTTAATTTAATATCGTATGTGGCATGATAAAGTAGCAGTTTGACTTGGACTTGGAAAATATTCTATTAATTTTGAACAAATTGGCATTTTTTTCCTACTTATTTTAAAAGTCTACAAGCCATTAAGGTTTTGAGTATTTTGGATAGCTAAACAAATGATATTGGTAAGTAAATCATCATCGTTAATATTAAATAATCCATTGTTGATGATGCCACTCTTTATCGTTGATTATCACTCCTCTTTGATAAGAGTTATCTTCTTAAATCAATGAGATTAATATATGTACCTAGGGTTTGGAATCAAGTCTTCAACCATTCCTATGGTTTTAATTTTTTAATGTTTGTAACCATAGCTAGCGCCTAAAGGACATATGGATTAAACAATAAAACTTATAAAGATATGCAAGATTGAGCATTATCATGGTTTGGAACCATAGAGTTAGGAGATGCAACTGTAGGGTTTCAAATCAAAACACTAACCAACCAATTTCAATCCCTAACCAAGCTAATGGTTTGAAGAAAATTATAGGGTTTATACACTAAATCATTTGATTGAGGAAGAGAGGCAATAGATAAAAGTACTCACAAAAGTGTTAGAGTCTTATAGGTGCCTCCCAAAGGCATAACCATCCATATGACCAAAATCACCCTTTGAAGAATTCTCCCTTAATCAAGAGAACTCTTGAACATGGTAACAAATCCAAAGAGAAAGGGACTTCCTATGAAATTTTGCGAAACAAATATGGCTATTAAAACATGTTGAAGGTACTAAGAAAATATGTACAACTTAATTACAATATTACTACATTGGAAGCTTAATTTAGAAAAACCATTGCTTCCTCTGCAATACTCAGAATAGTGGTGGGCCTACATCAAATAATCCGTTCAAAGTGAAATAAAATACTCCATACACTAAATATAGTAGAGGTAGAGCTAGGACGAATGTGGAAAACTCCATATTATGAAAAATAACCTTTTGTTGAGGAAAAGACAAATGTAGTTAGGAAAATACACTCAAATATGGGGGAAACTAGAAGGGATAAATGATAAGATGGGTGGCATTCCAAAAGAATAGAATGAAAATGTAGAAGGTTAGGGATTAGTGTTGGAAATAATAATGAGAGGGGGGGGGGGGGTGGTGAATCAGTATTAGCAAATCAAACACTTTTTCATTTCCATATTCAGATTCATATACGCAACTTCAGTTAAGGAAAACCACATGTATACGCAACTGTGTGTAATGCAACAAGTGTGTATCGAGTAAACTTATGATTCAATTAGTTTATCCTTAATGAGTGCATCCGAACATTGTTAACCATATGAATAGTAAACAGGAGCAGTAAAGCATAACAGATCATCACACATAAGCAACACACATGAACACCAAGATGTAAGGTGGAAACACAATGTGGGTGAAAACCACCTGCTGCAATTCGTCTCTATATTCTTTTAATTAGAAACTTCATTTTACAATATTTTTTTACTGGAGAAGTCTTATACCAGTACGCAGGATTCTACTTGCAGAGGGCTACAACCTTCTCTCATTTTCCAGTTTCTACTGGAAGGGAGCTACAACCCCCTTAGCTCTTGTACTAGCTGATCCATTTACTAGTACGTAGGTGCCGACCTACTGAAGGCTCCAACCTTCACTCATTTTCCAGCTGCTACTGGAAGGGATCTCCAACCCCCTGGCTCTTGTACTGGCCGATATGTTTACCAGTACGTAGGTGCCGGCCTACTGTAGGCTACAATCTTTTTTCTTCCTTGAGGGACCACGTTTCATAAATTTTCATACTGGATACTCCTGAAGCATAACACCATAATTTGAAGGCCACGTTTCATCCAATTTTCATACTGGACCCATCAACATCATTGAAGCACACAATTAATCATCACTGCAATAGACCCATCAACTACACCTGCATCATCAATCTCTAAATCACCCAATACTGAAACACGGAAACCCTGTCAACAACACAGTCACCAGAACACAGAATAGACAACAAAACTCTACAACAATAACCAGATCCAACTGCAACTTCATATATCATATCTCATAATGAATACACTACTATGATGAACCAAACCGGCATACATATGTACTTTTACCAAAGCCAACCCGCATACAGATCTGCAAATATTTAGTCATAACTTTGCAACTATTCCAGACATCAATCATACCTAGATCATAACATTCATACAATAAAACATGCGTCAATAATTCAGATCTAGTCTATGCATGATCAAACCACATAATGATAGTACATTCCAAGCCATATGATCCCGATTTATCATCCATCATCAACCGCATAGATGCATCCTTGATTCAGATCAAGCTAAGCATCACAAACCCATAACCAGCATACTAGATCTCACACTTCATCAGATATTCAATCCTTGCACACTTGCACCCCCCTTGGCCTAATGATCTTCTCCTTATATAGGTTTAGGCCTTTCTCAATACCATGGTCCAAAACCATGTAGAACCAATACCTAGGGTCAACACTTTGGACCAAATACCATGGACCAATACCAAAATACCATGGACCAAATACCACGGACCAAAACTTAGTTTTCCAACATGTACGTGCCTTTCCTTCTATGAACCTTTTTTGTGTACGTATACACACCTTTTGTTCTACTCATTCGCGTGAATACACACTTTCATCAAGGTTAACCTGCGTATACCTCTCTCTTGACCTGTTGTACTATGATCTGTCATCTGATTGAGTTGCCACCTGTATCACACCTCTGAGTGAGTTGCCATCAAGGACAACACCTGTATCATAATGCCAACAATTATATATTGTAATAAATTTAATAAAATCTAACGAGTTTCCTATAGTAGAATGTTATTGGTTAACAAAAGAATAAAGAATTATTTAAGAAATTGTTGAGGAATGATTAAAACGAAGTCAAGCTAACAAGAACATGAGAATAAATTACACTAAAATTCAAATAATATACTTTCTTAACAAAATTTCCCATGCATGTAGTATAAATGTCTCACTAGAAACATTTAGATAATGATATTACCTCGTCCCACCAATGAAGGGGATCTCCTTGGTATGAAGTCCCACCTAGACCTCACACTGTTTGGCATAAGAGTCCCATCTGGAACGATGGCCTAGTTTCCATTTTCTTAGAGATATGTCATAACTTTTGTTGTGAAGCACATGAGAGTGTTATGCTTGTAACTTCAAAAAGAGAGGTGAGTATGCCTAGTGAGTGCTTAATGTAACTTGTTTCTCATTTCTCTTACTGTAAAGGGAGATAGTAAAGTGAGCCTCTAGATGAGTGGTAGTAGTACCACCCACGGGGAGACACATGCAAACCAACACAGATTTTTCCAACATCCACCAGAGTATTCGAAAATGGATGAAATAGTTATTATAACCAAAGTGCAAGGGTAAACACATACACCATCCAGTGGAGTAGTCTACATCAGGGTGACAATTGTTATAAGCATGAAAAACAATAATGGTTTGTCTAATTTCTTATGGAGTAGTCTAGATTGATGAGACAATATCGATAAACAATACAACACATCTAAAAAAATGTTAGTAGTAAAATAACCAAAGTAGTTCAATTATCTTAGTACCGGTTAAGAAAACATGAATTATGAATGTTTAAATAATAGTTTTACAAACATCTACAAAACATGCATGAAAACATGTTGCCGTGAAATAGGCTTATGAATTAAGAAAAAATCCCAAGACACATTTGTACACCATACATCACTAGTCCCAATAGTGGGACATTGGAGCCACTCCTCCTCTTCAAACAACATACTATGGACTCTCAAGGATATATGGGAGGAGCTAAGGTGAAAATTCCTTTGCTTCTATAATGGGAGGGGTATATATAGCCAAGGGTGATGATTGACCCTTGTGATTGTTCACTACCCTCATGATTATTCAACTTCCGATAACTTTTCAATTCACATCACTCTTTGAATTTTGTGTGTGTCCATTGGACTTCACTTTACATTACATTTAGTTACAATGGATATGGGCCATAATTGTGATGTGGCCGAGGCAACTCATGACACAACTCAATAAGACACTACTGACATGTACTCGCTACTTGTGGTGTCCATGTCGAGTTGCTATGTTTTTGAGTGATGGATGTACTCTTGGTGTGATTTGTATTCACCTCCACATGGCATAGTGTTGCAGGGTCTTCGATGGTCTTGGTCTCACTTGATGGTTCAATGCATGTGTTCCCCTTCCCTTTTTTCTTGGTATGCTTGGTACATCCATCCAGCTGCAAGAAAATCTTCTAGCATGTGAGTTCCTTCTTCATCCCATTTTTCATCTCACCATGATCTACTAGTGCACCTATTCCTACAATTATTTCATAATGGGACGACATCAAATCAAAAACCTCCTAGTCTAGCATGATGCATTGTTATCGTGTTACAGGTGACAGGGAGGGAGGAAAAATCACTAAGACAACACAGAGCATAACTCAGGCTATAATGATGCATTTTGGGAGGACAACCTGCACTACCGAGAGGAACCCCAATGGTCATTGGGAGGAAGGATTACGCAGTGAGAGTCACCATTATCAGCTACAATGTGGGACATTGAGCGGGGCGCCTTCTGCACATTTTTCAGAGGAAAGATAGAGTGGGGCTATAGAGGGATTGTTGGTTAGTTCTCCAGAGTTTCCACTTCACATGTCATAATTACCATTTTTAGAATCACTTGACTTTCAAAACCTTTAAATCATGGTAAATGATCTTATATACATTCCCACACGATTAGATTATAAGATAGTTAGATAATAATGTTCCATGGATGGTGGGGATGATAAATCATATTATGTTTTTTTGAACTTTATTTGAGTTATTACACGGTTTGATATATTCAATTTAAGCTATAAGATAATCAAGAATTCCCCTTTCATTTCTCATCACAAACCAAGATAGAATGGTTCATCACTCCTTGTTCCTGTACAAAGAGGATTCCTTGATTTCTACTTAAAGAGATGTGGTGATCTTTCACATAGATATGTGTCTTGAGGATTTCATATTGTAATTTTCTCTTTGTTTAAATTAGAATTAGATTTGTAACTGTATTTAGGGATTTATCTTATATTTTATTCGGTATAGAAAACTATTGTTCTAAGATCAAATTGGATTATGTGAATTAATGTTTCTTTTCAATGTAAGTTTGATTTGCATGTTACTTATTTTGTTGCTTGAATATGTTATTTAGGAGATAGTGACCTAGGATTAATAGTATAAAATTAGGAATGTTTAATAACTTGGCTATAGAGGGATTGTTGGTCAGTTCTTCGTAGTTTCCAGAAGCTTAATTTACCAAAAACATTGCTTCCTTTGCAATACTCAGAATGGTGGTGTACCTCCATCAAATAATCCATTCAAAATGAAATTAAATACTCCATACACTACGGATAGTAGAGGTAGATCTAGGAGGAATGTGGAAAACTGCATATTATCAACAATTACCTTTTCTTGAAGAAAAGAAAAATGTAGTTATGAAAGTACACTCAAATATGGTAAAAACTAGAAGGGATAAATGATAAGATGGGTATCATTCCAAAAGAATAGAATGAAAATGTACAAGGTTAGGGATTAGATATAGGAATAAATCTACTAAATGCTAACGAGATCCCTCTAGAATAATATAACTAGTTAACAAAAGAATATAGAGGTCTCTAAGAAACTGTGAAGGAATGATTAAAACCAAGTCATGCTAACAATAAAATGAGAAACAATTACACAAAAATTCTAATGCTATCCTTTCTTAACAAAATTTCCCATACAAGTAGTATAGAGGCTCTCCTTAGGACCATTTAGATATTGATATTACCTCTTTTTGAATTATTATTGCCACTTCCCACCTAAAATCAATTAACTCAATTTCCCTAATTAATGTATACTAGCAGTGCCAAGCTTGTTGCCCAAAAGCAATGGGAAATGAGGACTAGGACAGAGGCATCTTGGGATGAGATGCGGTAATATCATAAGGAAGTATGGAGGAAAAAATGTAAGTTTCAACTGTAACGCGTGAAATAAGGGAAGAGATACCATATAGTAAATCTGGACTCACCCTCACTCAGGATTCGTTTTCCTGGAAGCAAATCTCGTTGCATGATGATGGGAAAAAATAATATATAAGTCAACATACATAGTTGACTAAAATCCATGGCAATAAGAATTAACTAGATTATATAGATGACACATGAAATGAGTGGTACTCATTAAAAGCGAAGTTACTTAAAACAATAGGAAATTAGTACCATTGCCAAATTATAAGAGATAATAATTGATAATATGACAAAAGAGAAATTAATTATACTGTAAACATTAGATAAAAATAGTGCATACTTTGTTTGAAGGAAGAGAAAGCTAAACAAGGAAAATGCATAGTGTTCTGAAGCCATGAACAATGAAAACACATGAGAATCCAATTGTGATTATGAAAATCAATTCTATTATCTATAGCATGCAGAACACTAAATAAGAACTTATATTCCTCACAGTGAATCTATCATCATACTAATATAAATTTACGTAACATGTTACTCTCCAAAAGGAATATATAAACTGCATGGAAACTCCCATATCATCATGAATTATAACTAAATTAAAGTTGTGCAATGAGAAAGAGAAATTAATTTATATAATTATAGTTGTCACAAATTGTGCTAGAGAAAAGGGCAATAAGCCTCTAAAAGTAACCGTTTACAAAGTTTAAGATTAAATTCGATAATAAGTAATACTAGTGTAAAAAATTGATTAGCATACAACTGCAAAAAACTAAGAAATTTCAAGTTAATAGTCCAGCTAACGCTGAGTGAAAAATCAACTGAATTCATAATAGTTCAGTTCACATGTTGTAATCACCATTCTTAGAATCACTCCAGATGCCATAACCCTAAGTTAACTTGCCATTTTAGTGACATCGACTCCCAGTGGCTTCATAACAAGGAAAGTCAGTGACTGTAACCCTCCAGTTGCATGGATAACCCTCCCTCCCAACTACTACAATCTAGATTTCCCAGTTTTGACCATGCAACCCCAAAATCTGAGAAACCTTTTCATGGCGAGGATCCAAACCTTTACCCAAAACGTGATAGAACTTTCCAAAATGATGAATGACACAAGGACAATGCCATTAACTCAAAACTTAGTTAAGAACTTGACCTAATGAGGCCTTACCATGATAGACATTTCATCAAACACATTGTGAACATATAATATATAGGTAGTATATGCATATCTGAACATAGAAGTCTCATACTTATTTGATAATAATCAAGAAGGTTTGATGCCCTCTCATAACATGATATAGTCCACTTTCCATGGGTACATGCACAATAAGGTCTTTATGGACCAAAATTTATATATCTGTTACAAATTGAATCTCACATCCAAGGAGATCCAAAGTGGTGGTGATCCAAACAATGGAAATTGCATTACCTAGGCAAATCCAAAATTTTCTTGCCGTGCGCTCTCACAAAAAAAATCTTCACCTCAGAAATTTACAAAAAAAAAGGAAGGACAAGGCTAGTGTACCTTGTGCAAGAATGTAGATGAATCACTTACATACTTGTTTCTAAACTACCCCTTTGTTGTTAAGACATTAGAGCTCATAAACCAGTGATTTAGATGTAATATGGACTGTAGAGGCCAATCCCTTGAAGAAGATTTGAGGAGGTTGTAGGAAGTGACTCATTATAAATCGAAAAATATTGTAACTTCGGTTTATTTATAGGGTATTTGGTTAGCTCGAAGAAAAGAAATATTGAAAGAGATCTCATCAAAACTTGAAAGACTTGCATGCAAAATGAAGTTATTTTTTCCCTTATATACCACAAAAGAGTAGCCACTATAAGCAAGGTTGTGGGGGAGGAGGAAATAAACCATGAGATCCCCTAGGCCTACTTCATGGGGACTATAATGAATATGGTAGGTGAGAATGAGGAATTCTTTTACATTTAATTCAACGTCGAGTTCTAAAATCTAGCATTAATCTAGAAATAGGAACTAGCAATTATGCTCAACTCCTTTCTTTAAATTTTCTTCTTCGTGTGGCACTAGAGATGGGGTATCTTTCCATTCAAACCTTTGGAGATTATTTAAGTGTGGAAAATTAGTTCAATGTTGTCCAAAGATTCCATAACCATATATTTTTACCCATTTTAGAAGAGATTCTTTGATTAAAATCAAATTTTGACCTTGTTTCTTGCCATCATATTTACATGGAGCAGAATTAAGTGGTAGATCGGTTCTTTAAGGACAATGCTAAGTATGATCTGAGTTGTTGGTAGGTCATCTAGCTACTATATGGGATAGTACACAAATACCAACACTAAATAGTTTTTTATCTAGAACTACACAAACATAGTTACTACCATTATTTTTTCATAGGTTCATAGTTTCTTTTCACTAAACAGAGTGTTGGCTAAATAAATTAAAAATATGTAATTAAAATGGTCAAGTTTTTGTATTAAAAATTCATATAATAGGAGCAATTTTAATGGTATTTTGTGTATGATAGAAATCCTAAAGTGACTCCTGTGGTGGATTATAAAAACCCTAATGATCATATGAATTTTTATTTTAGGTTTTAGGTTACAAAAATGCTCGATAGATAGTGAATGCAATGACTATGTACAATATATCTTTTTATATCTTAGTGAAAAGTTATGATTTTTCTGCGGAAAAAAACAAGAAGCATTATTTATTATTTTTTTAAAAGTTGGTAAGAGTAATAACAAATATAATAATTATTAGTTGTTAGTGTAGATCAACTTATTATTATACAAGAAACATGATGATATTTAGAATACTCTATTTATAATTCATAAATAGAGTTCTATAGTTATAAATACCTTATATTTTGGGTTATTAGCTTATTTTTGTTAGCCTCACTCTCTTAAAAACAATTATAAATCCAAATAAAATAATTATTGTTTTGAGGCTTCTGCGATCAGTGCTTTGTGTGTTGTTTTCTTCCGGAGTTTTCGCATCCATGATTTGTTTGTATCAATGTTTCGAGCCCTCCACCATGGAACATAAAATAATTCATTAAATTAAATCATGAGAATTAGTATCTCAAATTAAGGAGTTTAGTTAGGAGGAGAGATTCTCTCCAACTAGTTCTCCTAAGTTAGTGTGTAGTTGAGAAATTGTCTCAACCAAGTTGGTCCAAGATAGACGCACTATCTTAAGACCACTTGCTCATGTATTTAAATGTATTTCTAAATTCTTTAAATAAGAGAGAATTACATGAGTGTGAGAGGCCACATGATGGCTCTCTGCCTTTTCTGCCATGTCTAGTTTTTCTATGTGTCTGCTAGTTTTATTATATATTTATTTTATGTGTGTGATTATTTTATTTTAGTGTGTTATGGATGTGTGAGTTTTCAACATGTGGTATCAGAGCATATGGTGATTCTGGGTGTATGCGATGTTTTTCAAGAATGAATTGTGCGTTATCTAAAGTCGTACAATCTGATTCATGGGATTTGTTACTCGAAGGGTATTTTGATCATCATTATATGAGTTTTCCTTAGCTTTAGTTTCCTGAATCACAACTGGTGCTCTGAGAATCCAGAAGCACATATTTCACCTAAATCCAGACTTCTCATCTATTTCCTCTGTCACTTTGCTTTTTCATACCTCTTCTACGAGTCCACTGGCAGTATGATGCTCCAGGCACCGTTGATCAATGTTTTGCAAACACTCTTCGGGTTGATTTATTATCAAGTCTAGTCCCTTCACCATTTTGACAAGTTCTCCATCAGTAATGATACAAGAAATCTCTAGTATCCTATCCCTTTCGATATCTTGACTTGTCATCTCCAAGTCAACCCAAATAAGTGGTTGATCAGATTTGCATTGCTGCCCTCCATTGTCTTTGTTGCACGCACCAATTTTGGGGACTCTTCTATAGAAGTGGTACCTGGATCTTCTTTCACAGTATCAGTTGTACCACTATACTTAGAATATGGGATCTAAGTATATGGGTGATGATATAATGATGGCTTAGCCAAAATTGGAAGAATTGTCCAACAATAGAACGAAGTTGTTGTGCAGTTATGGGGTTAAGATTCTGCCAAGATCATGTGATGCCCAGCTTCGCTACATTGGAGGAGAAACCAATCATAATACATAAAAAACTATATGCTGAAATTTAATTGTCTGGAGTTGTTATTAGCCTTCTATCTGAAGGTAGTTGAGTATATTCGGAGCTACCGTGGCATTCAAAAGAATCTCTTCTAAAGAGTCTCTTCATCATTGAGGTAGGAACATCAATTACCGCTTGACCAGTCAAAAGCGTGCTTTTTATCTTTGTTATTGTGTTTATGCTCTTCCTTCCAAACCAAGTAGCCAAGATCAAATCTACTGCAGACCAGAAGAATAATTTACTTCAACAACAGCTCAGGGTATGCTCTTGACACTTTTTAGAAAAAAAAATTGTAGCTCTTGCAATAGTATTATTTTCATTATAATGGAATTGGAAAAATGGTACATGATTAGAAAATACAATGGGAATTCTTAGCGCCTTTCCAACATTATAAAACATAACAGAAATAACACAAGCCAAGAGGCACAAACACTTGAGAAAGACAAGAGAGAGGAATATTAGAAAAGCTCATAAGCTCATTTGAAAACTAATATACTCGGAATGCTTAGCTAAAGTGAATCTAAGTCGCCTATGGAATAAACTGCCTAGCCTTGTTCTCGAATCGGCTCCAGTGCTTTAGTGAATGATTCCAAACACTGATAGTATGTATTTCTTTTTATTATAAATCCGGTGATTGCCTAAAATATGCAGGTTGTTATATGCAGTGATTTTTTTAATTGGCATTCACTTTTCTAGTATCAGTCGACAAATAAACATTGCCAAAATTCGATAAATATCGAACATTTGTTCTCCAGCACTTATGAGAACTTTTATTGTAGCTTCTGTCTACACCATTGGAAGAAGCATAAATAACTGGAGTTCTTTCAGCTGCACTTAGTGGAGACATATATACACCAGAATTTCCTCCATTAGCACGAGGACGCTTAGGCTGAGACTTAATAGCCCTTGTAGACCTTTTTCTATTAGCCTTAGCTTTCTCTAACTAAGCTACACACTTTTGAAGAGGATTTGGTGAGAACTGCGATTCAAGTTTGTGTTCCTCAATGCACTTTATAACACCCCTATAAGCAGAAAGATATTTTGTATTTGCTTCGTTCTGTGCAACGCAATCCAAATTGGAAGTTGCTAAATTTTATTGGAGAGAGAAGTTTTTTTTAGATAAGAAATGTTGGTTAAAAAAAAAATTGTGGAGTAATAAGGTGAAAATAATTTTTGTATTTGGAGTGATAAGTGATTTTTTTGGAGAAAGTTATTGTTGTAATCAAAATTAATATTTTACTTTGAGAGAGATTTTGAAAGCAATTGAGTGCACATTCAGTCTTTTGAAGACAATTTGATGCCAAGGAGTTCTCAGTTTGTGCTTGAGATGCCTCACTGAAGACACTATCATGATGATGTATCTTGAAGGTTAATAAACACATATCTTTTTGTGGTGATCGTGTCCTAGATCTGCCGGAAATTGAATAAGCGGATGATAGGTACACTCTGTGTCATGAATGTGTTTTCATAGTTTGTGTCACGTTCATTAAATGCTTTCTTTGTCATCTGTTTACACAAACTAAATGGGCATAAGAAATTCTTAAGTATAAGAATGCTCGATCAAGCTTATGACATCAACACTCTTATAATCAATTAAGTTCATAAGCACAAAAGCGTTACATCATCAACTTGATAAGACGATCTTTCAAGCAAGCAAATTTCACATCATGTAATCAAAGCAATCACGTTAAGGACGCTACATAAAAAAGTTGTCAAAGATGATTTTACATCAACATCCAATCAAGTTAGTCAAGCTGTCATCTACATCAACGATTTTTGCAGCAATTCAACAACTAATTTTTTGGCAATTTCACTTGCACCATTTTTTAATCAGCTCAATACAAATCTATAAGCTGCAAATCATAATTTGTAAGTTGGCTTGTAATCAAAGTCAAATTGAGTTAAAATGTAAGGGTGCATTCTCGGTTGAAACCGACACCCACACTTTGAATTGATAGGGAATCAATTAAACCCAACGAATCCTTTGTTTTTTAACTAAGTTATTCAAATCCTTGTAAGTGTTTCTCTTGGGTGCATTTTCGATAGTATTCGACACCCTTCTTTTGATCAATCAAAAGTGTGAGTTCAAGCAAGTACAAATATCACAAACATCAAGTGAGCCTAAAAATGATTCAAACCAATCATTAAGCAAGCATGCAATCAAGAGTTATACAACTCTAGCAAGTGTTTAAAGCATCAACAATCAGCAACAGTACAAGCGAGTGTGTCATTTCAATCATCAACTCAAGTGTGAAATTTTCAAGCACGAATTCTAGACCAAGTGAGCCTAACTTCAAAGTAAGGAAGACAACACGGCAACAAACATTCAACTATCCCAAATTATTCACAATTTAATATTATCATCAACAGGTGACATGGTGCACATCAGCAAAACCACTCTTGCTAACATTCAAGTGCATATTCAACATGCACATGACATGATTGAGTTCCTTCAACTGGAGTCACAACTGCAAAGATATGAGTTGCAAGAGAAGCTTGTTGCTTCCAAGCCTTTGACCAATCTAGATACAGCTGATTATTCGACTTCATTCATTCAACCAACTTCAAGTTTTGAAGTTGTTCCAGTTCAACTTTCTTCCAAACCCATCATCAAGCCATGGGAAGAAATCCAAAGTAATTGAAATCGATTCGGCTTAGGATATGTCGAAATGATGACAACTTACATATCCCTGATTATTCGGAGCCCATTCAGTTCATCAGTGCCAGATTACTTGAACAAATCACCTCAACAAGTTCTCTGCAAGTTGTAGAGAGACATCAATGCACACAAACTGAAAATGAAGACAAATAGAAATGCACACCAACTCAAGCTGCAAACAAACCGAAATGTTCTCATTGTTAAAGAAAAGGTCATTTGGAAGATCAATGTTTTGATCTCCATCCTTGTAGCTATTGCGGAAAGTCAAATCATTCATCAGAGAAATGTTGCAACCAACAATAGTCAGCCAGATTGAAGATAAATTATTCATGGATTGATCCGTCGGAATGGTCATCCACAACCAAACGATAGTATAAGTTATACAATTGGATTCACTCACACATATTGGTGCCAACAGTCAAATGACGATGGTACTCTCATGTAGTTAAACGAGGGAGTACACCAGTGAAACTCTCGTACACCTAAAGGGGGGAGTTCATAATTCATATATAATTTGGATAAGATTGTCTCTCCTTTCAGCTCACAAAGGGGGGTCATGTCAATGAAATTGACAGTGGTTTTTAGACTGAAAGTCTCAACAACATCAATGAAGTAGCCAGTGGGAATCTTAATCAGTAAATTCGCCAGTGGTCGACCAACAATAAAGAAGAAGGGAGCTGCTTTCATCAGAACAAAAACAACATTGAGTTGTTTTTCGACATCTTTAGCCAGTGGGAAATCATCATGAGTAAATACGCCAGTGGGCGTTTATCAAATTGTGTCGGTGGACACCGGATGCTATTTTTCAAGCAAAGGACAGTTCGATCCTTTTGTAGCTTGGCACGTGATGGAGTTGTCAAGCAACATTCAGAGATGAATCAGACATGCAGTTGATTCATGTTCTCTTCATATTTGAGTTTTTTCTAGCATCCAGCTTTGGCGGTTTTTTTAGGCAAATGATTTTTGAGAAACAACTAGAGAAATTAGAAGATGGTTCCTTGTTCTTTTTGGATTTATCATTGAGGAGGGGAATGTTAGCCTCACTCTATTAAAAACAATTATAAATCCAAATAAAATAATTAATTAAATTAAATCATGAGAGTTAGTTTCTCAAATTGAGGAGTTTAGTTAGGAGGAGAGATTCTCTCCAACTAGTTGTCTTAAGTTAGTGTGTAGTTGAGAAATTGTCTCACCCAAGTTGGTCCAAGATAGGCACACTATCTTAAGATCACTTGCTCATGTATTTAAATGTATTTCTAAATTGTTTGAATAAGAGATAATTACATGAGAATGAGAGGCCAAATGATGGCTCTCTGCCTTTTCTGCCATGTCTAGTTTTTCTATGTGTCTACTAATTTTATTATATATTTATTTTATGCGTGTGAGTATTTTATTTTAGTGTGTTATGGCTGTGTGAGTTTTCAACAATTTTTTTACATTTATAAAATTGTTCTTTTAGTTAATAAAAAACACTTTTAAAATCTTATTCTAAAATAAATTTATCAAAAATAATACATATTTAATCTTGTAAAATAAATAAATTTAAAATTAAGGAAAAATCAGCAAACATTGGCAAACTTAAGATACCATTAAAATATTTGTAAACATCATTAAACTTAAGATACCATTAAGGTATTAGTAAAAAGAAAAGAAAAAAAATCTTGATTTTAAGATAAAATAGAAATTTTAATTCCAACCATACAAAACATAATGCTTTTATCCTAAATTCGATGCTTTTATTGACCATGAGTAAAGATATATTTTGTTGCTTATACTGATACACAACATATAAATGTTGTATACTTACTTGAACTAAAGAATCTAAAATTTTGGCTATGTTTTCCTTCTTGTTCATTCTAGTATTTTGTTGTTATATTTTCCTTCTATTAGAGCCTCTATAGTGAATGAAAAGAGATACTTTATCTTTTGGAATATGATTAATAATCTCTTTATAATCTCTTATTCTCTTTACACACACACACACACACACACACACACACACTTTTATCAATATTTTTCATTCATAAAGTGATGTCTTTTTTAATTTCACAATGATTTACCCAAGACTTAGCATCTTTATGCCACGTGAGCAAGAGTAGGTATTAACTCATGTTTGAAGTAATTTTAGGATACTTCTTGTCTTCCAAGATATTTATGTTGTTCACATATTATGTTTTGTACCTACTTATAGTTCTTTTCTCAATGGAGGAAAGATTCACTTTTATGAGGAAGATCAGATAGAATGTATTTACTTTAATTTTCAGATTTAGAGTTATAAAATACTATTGACTCAACTTTGAACTAATTTTAGGATACCTTTTTGTCTTCCATATTATCTATCTTGTTCACATATGTTAGGTACCCACTTATAGTTGTGTTCTCAATTTGGAAGATAGGATACTCCTTTTTTTAGGGCTCCATCCATCAACCCCTAACCAAAATTAGCCCACTTACAACCCCAATAAAAAATATATTATGTTCCAATAGGTAATAAGAAAAAGCCCTTGATTTTTCATTGTATATCCATCTAAAATCTCTTAAGTAATAAATTTGTCACAAAAAAACCTTTGTAAATAGTCTTTGTTACAATATCATGGATCACCACATCATCAAAAGATTATCACTCATTTAATAATTAAAATTCTATGTATGTATTTTTTTATTTCTTTGCTATGTTGTATGAGTCTTAAGATGCCTACATGCTTAACCTTTGGTTTGAGAAACCACAACCTAGGGCCTTAGAGTCATTTAAACTGTGAAAATCATAAATAAATCACGTTTATCATGGGCCACACTATTGGAAATAATACTGAGAGGGGGGTGAATCAATATTATCAAATAATTAACTTTTCCATTTCATACTCTAATTCCTATACACTACTTCAATGAAGGAAACTCACGTGTACACACAACTAAATTAAAGGAAACCAGTGTATATCCATTAAATTTATGATTTAGTTAATTCATCATATGTTGAGCTTTAATTAGTGCATAAGTGTTTCTTTAAACATATAAATAGTAACCATGTGCAAAGAAAATAGAGCAAATAAGGAACACACACGAACACCAAGATTTAAGATGGAAACCCAATGTGGGAAAAAACCACCTGTTGCTATCATCTTTGTCTTCTTTTAATATTAAGAAAAACTATTTACAATATTGTACTAGTGTAGACTCATACCAGTATGCAGGCTTCTACATGTAGAGGGCTACAACCTTCTCTCGTTCTCCAGCTTCTACTGGATGGGAGCTACAACCCCTTAGCTCTTGTACTAGCCGATTTGTTTACTAGTATGTAGGCGCTAGCCTACAGAAGGCCACAACCTTCTCTCTTTTTCCAGAGACCTTGCTTCATAAATTTTCATACCGGATACACCTGGATCATAACACCACAATCTAAAGACTACGTTTCATCCAATTTTCACAATGGACCCATCAACGACATTGAAGCATCAAATACATGTGTATCAACAAATATCTGAAACTCAACCATCAATCTCTGAAACCTAATCACCAATCTCTAAACCAATCACAACTAAATCAAACAGTCATTGACAACCCATCATTGAAGAAAGTTACAATCAATCAATTTGATCATTCAGAATATTGTTACCAGGATATAGTCATCAGAACACAGAGCATAACCCAGACCTATGCAACAGCAACCAAAAACAACTGAAACTTTAAACTTCACACTTCATAATATATACGCTACTTCCATAAGCTGAACCAGTGTGTATACACCCTTTTACCAAAGGGAAAAAATGCACAAATCTGCCAATTACATATACACTACTTTTACATGTGGAACCGGCATGTATACGCTGTTTCGCCAAAGGCGACCTATGTACAGATATGAAAATACTAATTTAAAGTATCACAATTATTTCAGACCTCATCCAGACCTAGATCATCACATTTACATGAAACATGCATCAGAATTCAGATCTATAATGTTTCAAGATCAAAACCCATAAAGCTAAAACATTTAAGTCTTATGAGCCCGGTCCATCAATCTTCGTCAGCTACATAGGTGCTTCCTTAATCCAGATTAAAAACCCATAGCCTGCATGATAGATCTCACAATTTTTAGATATTCATTACTTGCACACACTTGGCCTAATGATCTTCTCCTCCTTATATAGTCTTAGGCATTTCTCAATACCATGGATCAAAAACACTTAAAGCCAATACCTTGGACCAATACCATGGACCAAATACCTTGGATCAATACCATGGGTCAAAATAGCTTGGACCAAATTCCAAGGACCAAAAATATAGTTTTCCAATATATACTTTCTTTTCCTTTTGTGAAAGTACATGTGTACGTATACGCTCTTCTTGTTCAGTGAACCCACGTGTATACGTGACTTGGCCAAGGTGAACCTGCATATATCTCTTTTTCTTCATTTTCTGAAGTCTAATATGCATTTCTTTGCTGTTAACCTGCAGAAATTTGATCTTTCATCTGAGTGAGTTGCCATCAAGGACAACACCTGTATCATAAAGCCAACAAGCTCCCCCTTTTGACTTGATGGCAAAAACAACACCAAGTCACTCTCCCCCTTTGAAATCAAGGGAAAATGGTGGGCCAACATATTCTCCCCATTTGATATACATTATGTTGTCTGTGCTCCCCCTCAGTATATGCTGAATTCTCTGATAGAGCTCCCCCTTTGTTCATGCTGAGATGCACTAAACCATCCATGCTCCCCCTGAGCACATTCAGAGTCTACAAAACTATTTTACAAAGGAATAACATGACTCTATAACTCAGCTAATTGAGTATGAACTTCCTATCACCAATGACTCATGCATACATCAATCTCCCAACCAAGTGGGGATACATCAAATGTTTGTACATGACAAAAACAAGAAATATTACATCATCCATCCCATGCATAGAGTGGGGACAAATTACATCATATGACTCATGAGTCCTTAAATGATATACATGACATTTTTAACAAAGAACAAAGACCTAAATAAGACCATGATAGTCATCGGCAACTATCATACACCATAAGCATCTGTCAGCAACATCAAGATCAATGGTTTGTATACTTCCATCACAAAAAGAGTCACTTGAAATAAGACAATGAGGCGGATCTGAACTGAGTTCTCCTAAGATAAAGCCAACAATGAATTATTAGAAGCATATGCTCCCCCAAAACCATATTAGACCCCTTCTTTTTGAGTCTGGCCCACTGCTTTTCTTCAAACCAATGTATACACGGCTGTGCCCACATAAACATGCGTATGTATGCGACTACCCTTCAATGCGTACAACAATTTTTTCTCTAAAAATAGGTCTTAACAGTAGGATGATGCATCAAATACTCACAGTTTTTGTCTGAGATATTCAAATGTCTCTCTAGGGAGTGGTTTAGTGAATATATCAGCAACCTGTTCTTTGGAGGGAACATACTCCAATTTGACCTTTTGGTCAAGCACTTGTTCACATAGAAAATAATATTTGATAGGTATGTGCTTGGTCTTGGAGTGCATGACTGGATTCTTTGAAATATTTATGGCACTTGTATTATCACATAGAATGGAGATGGGTGGAGTACATGTGATTTGAAGGTCTTGCAGGGTTTGCATCATCCAAAGTAGTTGTGTGCAACAAGATGCAACAACCACATATTATGCTTCAGCTATAGATAATGCAATTGAACTTTGTTTCTTACTGAACTAAGACACTAACCTAGAACCCATATAGAATGCACCACCACTAGTGCTTTTTCTTTCATCAACACTTCCTGCCCAATCTACATCTGTGTATGCATGAAGAGTAATATTTGCCTCTCTAGGATACCATAAAACAAAGTTTTATGTTCCTTGAAGATATTTAAAAATCCTTTTGACTTCCTGAAGATGTGGTTCCTTTGGATTTTCTTGGAATATTCCAACTATTCCTATTTCATGCATGATGTCAGGTCGGTGGATCTACATGTCATCTGATGTATTGCTGCTGATTCATCATATTAGCTGAGACTGCATCCTGTTACCATTGGGGTATATATTGGTTTAGAATCTTCCATGCCATACTTTTTCAAGATTTGTTTGAGATATTTGGTTTGTGAAATAAAGATACCATCTTCATTTTATTTAACTTGTAGACCAAGAAAATAGTTAAGTTCACCAAGCAAGGACATTTCAAATTCTTACTGCATTACTGAAGCAAAATTCTGACTCATGGATTCTTCATTGCTACCAAAAATGATATCATCAACACAAAAAACAATAATTAGCAATTTATCAGAGTCAATATTTATATATAGATTTCTTTCGCTGAACCTTTTGAAAAACCTTAGTGATGTAGATATTTGTCCAAATGGTAATACCATGCCCTTGGAGCCTGTTTTAGACCATAGAGAGCCTTTTTGAGTCTACATACAAGCTTTGCATCGTTTCCAAGAATAAGTCCTTCTAGTTGTTCAATATAAACTTCTTCTTCTAAATCTCCATTAAGGAAAGCATATTTTACATCCATTTGGTATACTTTGAATTTATGAAAACTAGAAAGGGCAAGAAACATCCTTATGGCTTCAAGTCTAGCAACAGGTTCAAACGTTTCTTCAAAATATATACCTTCTTGTTGAGAATATCCCTTACACACAATCTAGCCTTGTTTCTAATGACTTCTCCATTTTCATTTAGCTTGTTTTTGAATATCGATTTAGTTCCAATAATATTTTTGTCCTGAGGTCTAGGAACTAATTCCCAAGTATCATTCTTTTTATTTTTCTCAAGTTCTTCATTCATGGCCTTCACCCAACATTCATCTTTACATGCTTCATTTATATTTTGAGGTTCGATGGAGGATAATAATGCTAGATAGCTTGAGGATTCTGCAATAGTTCTTCTTGTTTGTACACCTCCTTGTTTTTCCCCTAAAATTTGAGTTTCTGGATGATTTGTCTTAACATACCTAGACGGAGTCTTTTCTTCTACTGATATATCTTCTTCTGGTGCTTCATTGGTTTCTTCCTCAATATCATCATGATTTGATATGGGAAATTACTCCCTATCTTCTTCATTTTCATAGTCTTCTATTTCTGTTTGTTTTGGATTTTTGCATGCTTCATCAACTACAACATCAATTCTTTCAATAATTTTCCCAAGTCTTTATTATAACATCTATATCCTTTGCTACAGGGAGAGTAACCAAGAAGAATACCTTCATCTACTCTGGGTTGAAACTTACCAGGATTTTCATCGGTCCTTTTGACATAGCATTTTATTTCAAAAAATTTAAAGTATTTAATAGTAGGAGTCTTACCATACCAAAGTTCATGAGAAGTTTGAGTTCTATTTACCTGAACATTTGCATGGTTGAGAATAGTTACAGCAATGTATGCTTCTTCCAAAAGGTTGTAGGCATTCCAGATTCATCTAGCATAGCTCGAGCCATTTGTTGACTTGTTCTGTTCATTCTTTCTACCACACCATTTTGCTGAGGAGTCCCTGCGGTGGAGAATTGTCTTTTTATTCCATGTTGTTCACAAAAGTCAATGAATTCATTGATGTAAATTCCCCTCCTCGATCAGATCTGAGGCATTTGATTTTTCGATCTGATTGATTTTCAACCAAGGCTTTGAAGGCTTTGAATTTTTCAAAAGCTTCATATTTATGCTTTAGAAGACCTATCCAACACATTATGGAAAAATTATCAATGAACAAAATAAAGTATTATTCTCCATGAGGTGACTTTTTCCTTGATGGTCCACATAAATCAATATGGACAAGTTCAAGAGGCTTACTAGCTGACCCTTCCTTTTCAATGAAGTGAGCTTTGGTTTTCTTACCGATTTGACATGGTTTTCATATTGTATTTTCAGGAATGTTGACATTTGGAAGATCACGAACGACCTTGAATCTGCATGCTTTTCTTATTTGAGAAAAGCTTAGATGTCCCAATCTTCTATGCCACAACCAATTTTCATCTTTTTTACTTAGATATAATTTTTATTGTCCTCCCTTGAGTATGTATAAGTTATTTGGAGTCCTTGTAACTTTGATCACAAACTTTCCTGTATCAAGATCATGAACAAAACATTCGTTTTATTGAAACACTACTTCATTTCCTTGATCACACATTTGACTAACACTCAATAGGTTGTGCTTTAAACCGTCTACATACATAACATTTCCATCTTAAACCTTTTCTTTCAAGAAAACAAAGCCCTTACCTTTTATGACAACAGGGGTATCATTTCCAAATGTGACACCCTTTTCCTTTTCTAAGGCATTATATGAATGAAGTTTTTCTTTATCCCCTGTCATGTGTTTTGAGCATCCATTGTCAATGTACCACTGATTTTCTTGTCCTTATACATATAAAGGTATACCACATCTTTCTGTTTGAGATCCTTTTCTTTTCCATATCTTGGGATTTGATGGTGTCTACACCCTTAGTGATGTTCCTCGAAACTTGCTCCTGCATTCAGATTCTTTATGACCAAAGTTGTTACAGATTGAGCATTATATTTCATTTTCAAGTGGAAAAAGTTGTTATAGGAACTTTTCTTGATCTCTATCCCATTCCTTTAATTTTTTTCTTCTCTAATCATGATGGATTTGTAAGCAACACATTGAGAAGCTTTGTGTCCAAAATTATGACATGAAAAACATTGCCCATTGAAGTAGTTTCTGCAACTCTAGTATCTATTGACCTGGTGATTATTAGTATTCATCATTGGAGCAAATTTTCATTGTGTTTTTCCTTTTCATCAAGTTTATATGTCAAGGTATCTATGATTACATTCTTTTCTTCTAAACAGATTTTGAGTTTAGATATTTCCTCATGAAGATCTTCCTCTTCTAAAGCATCCCAAAAATTATCATAATCATATGCTATGAGAAGTCTATGATCATCATTATTAGATAAATCATCACAATCTTCTTCTAAACTATCCCAAAAGTCATTGCTATCATAAGCCACGAGAAGTCTGTAATTTTGTTCAGTTTCATCTTCATCACTAATAGATAAATCGTTGCTATCATCATGAGTATAGTAACTCCTTTTATTCTCAAATTGTTTTCTGTTCACTTTTGCATATTCCTTTCCCTTTTCATATTTATCTTTGTAAGGACATGTAGAAGCATAATGACCGACTCTTCCACAAGCAAAACATTTCAAAGCTAACTTACCTCTAAATCTTCCAGAACCTCGTTGAAGCATCTTGACAAAATTTACTTCATATTCTTCTTTTGAGATAGATCTTGATTCATTGTATTCTTCCTTTCCTTTTGTTGTAGCTTTAAATGTGGCTTCCCTCACATATGATGGTCCTCCTTTTCTCATTTCGAAGGTAGTTAGAATTCCGTGAAGTTACATCAGAGTGATATTCTGCAGATCCTATTTTCCTTCTATGGTAGACACTTTGGATTCAAATTTGGCAGACAAGGATCTGAACACTTTCTCAACTAAGGTAACTTCCTTTATTTCTTCTCCCAGATTATTCATACAATTTACAACCTCATCTACACATAAGAAATAACTAGCTATACTTTCATCACTATGCATCTTAAGAGTTTCATACTGAATTCTGAGACTTTGAAGCTTAGCACGATTTACCTGAGAGTCTCCTTCGTAGCTCAGAACGATTTTGTCCCATATTTCTTTAGGTGCTTTGAGCTGAATGACTTTGACAAACTCTGATTCTGAAAAACTTCCTAATAAAGTATTGACAGCCTTGGCATTGGTTTCATATTGCTTTTTACCTGCCACATCTGTAGGAATTGCCGATGGAATTGTATATCCTCCTTCCATGATTTCCCAGACATATGCTCCAAGAGATTGCAGATAGGCAGTGGTCCTTATCTTCCAATAAACAAAGCTTCTCCCATTAAAGATTGGCTGTCTAATGGATCTTGTGCTTTCTTGATTACTCATGATGATGGATCTCCCTTCAAGCAATAAAGATTCTTTTGAAGGACCTGCTCTGATACCAATTGTTGGAAATAACACTGAGAGGTGGGGTGAATCAGTATTATCAAATAATTAACTTTTTCATTTCATACTCTAATTCCTATATGCTTCTTCAATGAAGGCAACTCACTTCTACACGCAACTGAATTAAAGGCAACTAGCGCATATCCAATAAATTTATGATTCAGTTAATTCATCATATGTTGAGCTTTAGTTAGTGCATCAATGTTTCTTTAAACATATAAATAGTAAACATTTGCAGTAATAATAGAGCAAATAAGGAACACACATGAACACCAAGATTTAAGGTGGAAACCCAATGCAGGAAAAAATGACTTGTTGTTTTTGTCTCTGTCTTATTTTAATAGCAAGAAAGACTGTTTACAATCTTGTACTGGTGCAGACTCATACCAGTACACAAGCTTCTTCCTGCAGAAGGTTACAACCTTCTCTCGTTCTCCAGCTTCTACTGGAAGGGAGATACAACCCCCTAGCTCTTGTATTAGCCGATCTGTTTACTAGTATGTAGGTGCGAGCCTACAGAACGCTACAACCTTCTCTCTTCTTCCAGAGACCTCGTTTCATAAATTTTCATACTGGATACACCTGGATCACAACACCACAATCTAAAGACCACGTTTCATCCAATTTTCACAATGGACCCATCAACAACATTGAAGCATCAAATACATATGTATCAACAAATCTCTGAAACTAAACCATCAATCTTTGAAACCCAATCACCAATCTCTAAACCAATCAAAACTAAATCAAACAGTCACTGAAAAACCATCTTTGAAGCAAGTTACATTCAATCAATCTGATCATTCAGAATACTGTTACTAGAATACAATCATCAGAACACAAAGAATAACCCAGACCTATGCAACAACAACCAGAAACCACTTAAACTTTAAACTTCACACTTCATAAGATATATGCTACTTTCATAAGCTGAACCAATGTTTATACACCCTTTTACTAAAGGGAACTTGCGTACATATCTGCAAATTCCATATACGCTTACATGTGGAACCAGCGTGTATACACTGTTTCACCAAAGCCAACCTGCGTACAGATCTGGAAATACTAATTTAAAGTATCACAACTATTTCATACTTCATTCAAACCCAGATCGTCACATTTACATAATAAAAAACATGCGTCATAATTCAGATCTAGAATGTTTCAAGATCAAACCCCATAAAGCTAAAACATTCAAGTCTTATGAGCCCGGTCCATCATTCTTCATCGACTACATAGATTCTTCCTTGATCCAAATCAAAAACCCATAACCTGCATGATAGATCTCACAATTTTTCAAATATTCGATATTTGCAAACACTTGGCCTAATTATCTTCTCCTCCTTATATAGTCTTAGGCCTTTCTCAATACCATGGATCAAAAATACTTAAAGCCAATACCTTGGACCAAAAACCTCGAACCAATACCACAGGCCAAATACCTTAGATCAATACCATGGGTCAAAATAACTTAGACCAAATTCCAAGGACCAAAAATATAGCTTTCCAAGATATACGCACTTTTCCTTTTGTGAAGGTGCGTGTGCACGTATATGCTCTTTTTGTTCAGTGAACCCATGTGTATACGTGGCTTGGCCAAGGTGAACCTACGTATACCTCTTTTTCTTCATTCTGTGAAGTCTGATATGCATTTATTTGTTGTTAACCTGCAGAACTTTATTCTTTCATCTGAGTGAGTTGCCACCAAGGACAACACCTGTATCATAAAGCCAACACACACCAACCCACCCATAGAGTTTCCATAACTTTCACATCACAAAGTGCCTTAACGATATACCCATCATTGTCTATTCTACACCCTCTCATCTTTATATATGTATATTTTAATTTTATAATATTTTTAATTAAATTGATCAATATAATTGTTTATCAATATTACTTATGAATAAAAAATAATTCATTTAAGATGTAGTCAAGTCAAATGGTTAGTTGAGAAATTTTGGCTGTGTTCGAGTCTTGAGAGTACAGTTTCTTAACAAGAATATTTTTATATCCCCGATGAGCTAGGTTTTTCATCGAACCCATTAAAAAGAGTGACACAAGGAAAATGTGAAATTATGATATTTTTTCAATTATGTTCCAATCGACCTTATTGCCTACTCAGATCTGGGTAGCCCAACCCACCAGCAGATCCCAGGAGAGTAGATGCGAGGTGAGCCTAATGTCCTAGTAGAGTAGCCCAACCTTAGTTAGAGGAAATCTTATTTATACAAAATAGAAAATTAGATGGTTTTAGAAATTATGTTTAACTCAACTTCTTGCCATGGCCCAGGGATTCTATATGAAAGTGAAAAAGTGAACATCTATATGTGAATATAATATATAAATGGATTTATTATTAGAATTGACAGAGAATCATAAAATCTATGGACATAGTAAACGTTTGGTAAGAATATATATGAGGGTATGATTTCTTAAAAAAATGGAATAGGTAAATACTAACGTAGGTTTAACATACAACTATTCTCTCAGGGTGACAGAAGTCCCTGAAGTCAATGCTACGTTATGGAGAGACATGTATGGATATTTCTTTTCGAAGTTGTCGAGTAGCTTTGTAATAAATTCTTAATAAAATTTCCTTCCTTTCATCTTTGTTCTTAATTTTAATCATTATGAACATGTCCATATTTCTTGGACTTCCAAAGCTAAACTTTGGTTTTAAACAATCGTCACTTGGATCAAGAATTCTAAACGATTCTGTGTACTCTTTCAATTCAAAAAACTTGAATACTCAGTCATTCTTATCATAAATCATGCATCTGCAATTTGTAACATCAAAATCCCAAACCTTGTCTCGTTTTGGTAGAAAGGGTTCTCTTTGTTATGGAAATTGTCCTGCTGCAATAGATGTAATATCTAGGCTTACAAGGCTTGACATTTCTTTTACTATCAATGAATTATTGTGACAATTATAACACATATTGACAATGGGATTTTTTATTATGACACAAATCGACAATGGGCTCGTCACTAAGTGGTGACATTTTTCCATAGAGTCACAATGGAAAAAGATAGCAATGTTTATAAACTACAAATAATATGTTTAGGACTATGAGAAAATTTCTAACGTGTTAAATACAAAGTTAAATTCTCGCAAATTATATTCCCGAAAAATATTTGGAAGATTTGTATCATCTTTGTCATCGCACCACTCTCACCTTCACAGGCTCTCGAAATAATCGATGGATGAAGAAACTCTCTCTGTCGTCTCTTCCTCTTCTTCTTGAGGATGAGGTTTCTTTTCCTAGAGAGACTCCATCACTTGTTCAAATGGGGGTGTTAGAGTCGGTCTGTTTAGCCCTCCGTCAGACATCAAAAACTCTTTGTTGCATTCCATTTTAGGTGTCCCATTCTGCTCGATTACCTGCATTCCATTTAGGAGCATCGATCCTCTGATGGAAGGATCTTGTCCCCATACTTCACTCATGTCACTCACCTGTTGGTTGATATCTGTTCATAAAAACAGAAGCATATACAATCTTCTTTTCATAAAAAATTGCAAAATGTTGTCTTTAGGATTTCAGTGTCAAGTAGGTCTAGGGGCTCTTTAGGATTTTATCAATAAATGCTTCAGTATGTCTGATAATCACCAACAGGCCATGAGGATGTTCCTAATAAGTTTTCATTCCATAATATTCATCACCAATAATACTGAGAATGATTCTTCTTCAAAACTCTGTTTTGAAGAAGAAATCATTAAAATTGTTTTGTGTAATAAATATGTAATTTTTTAGTTCTACATTTTTTTAGTGAAGCCCTGGTCATCCTTTGCCAAATTCCATGTCAGCCATCCCTGCAAAAAATTTCCAAGAGTTTCATCATCCAGTCAAAAAATCAAAGGAAACAACCAAAAAACAGAGTTTCTGTTAAGAGTGAAAAGTGCCAAAGTGTAAACATTACAAAAATGGGTTTGACAAAAGAAAAATCAAAATCCATGGCTATATGAGATATTCTCCATTTTTCAAGTTCATTTGCATGCCAAGACCAAAGAGAAGCAATTCAAAGCAAATTTGTTGAGCAAGTGCGCAATTTGGGTGATTTTGGAAGAAACTTGGCCAGGGCGGCACATAGAGCAGGTGGCACGGCGCACTGGGGAGGCGCGACGCACTGGGAGTGAACACGCAGTGTTAATTTACATGGGCACGGTGCATTGGGATGGCGTGGCGCATTGGGTATGCGGTGCGGCGCATACACTAAAAACCCGAAAATGCTTAAAATTTCTCCAATTTGCCAATAACTCGCACGGATTTGCTAGGTATAGTCTTCATCTTAGTATTTTAGCCAATTTTATGATAAGCTATGGTGGTTTATGGATGATAGTGGTTGAAACAAAAATATCAAACCCTACCTCTCAAATACCTCAAGGAAACTTGTTGTTAGGGTTTCAAAATCATTGTTTTGCTACCAAATTCACTCCTTCATTCTCCCTTGTTTTCATCATTCCATAATTTCCTACCCCCCTTAAGTTCATTAATTCCTCCTACATTCTCTTTCCAAAATTCTCAAATACAACACCTCAAACCTTACACAACAATTCCTAACCCTATACATAAAACCCCTCAAACCCTCTTACATTTCCCTAACAACATTTGTCCCAATAGTCCCTAATCCCTTACTATTTTCCCCATTCCTAACAGTCCCTTGTTGCAATTTTTTTCCCCTTGGTGGCAAAATTCAACCATATCACAAAGCATAATTCAACCACATCAGAAAAGAGTAGTCCAGCATAGTTTTATACACCAGCATCTTTTTCTCCAAGGCAGTTTGTATAGCAGCAGTTATGTCATCCGGTCATTCATCCGATTATGAAGTGGAGACCCAAAGTGACTCACCCATGGAGGGACATGCACTCTGGAGGCCTCATAAAGGTGGAAGACATGTTAGAGAAGAACCAAACACCCTTACAGAATTGCAGGCCTACCCTCTTGCCATCTCTTGTTTCCAGTTTCAGTCATGTTATGAATTTTGTGAGAAGGTTGCTACTGTTCAAGTCCATCATGAGTTGGCTCACTTATTTGTACTACATTTACATGGTGATCGAGTTACTTTGGTTGGTGTCACTTTCACACTTACACCAGATTCTATCTCATTAGCAACTGGCATACCTAACATTGGAGAACCATGTAACAAGAGGTAGAAGATTGACCGACAACATTATGAGCCATATATTAAACCCAGTTTCTTGAGGCAGTTAAAAAGAGTGTTCCCTTTCCGATATCTCAAAGATGAATATGCTCCACTAATGAAATTAATCATGAAGTATTTCAGCTGTGAAGGTCGTTTCTCCCAATTATATGCTTATCACATCAGGTTGCTCATGAATTTCACCCAGGTACGCATGATGAACATCCCATATTTCATACGTTGAAACATAGAAAGGATGACCGCACTTGTGCAGCACAAGACCCCTCAATAGCAATTCAACAATATTTGGCATTTTGCTCTCATCAAGATTTTGGTGGTTCATCAGCTTGGATTACAGGGAATCACTTGGGATGATTTCATCTCTCATGACTTTTTGAGAGCTTCACAGGGACCTTCAGAGGTTGGGCATGAGACTGGTGGACCTTCTCATCAGCATGAAGGCCATGATCCACACACTGCTACTATGCTGGTTTTCATTACTTATCAGAAGGGCGCGAGGCAGTTATTTGCAATTGCAAAGCGAGTGTTATCTCCACCTGGGGTGGAAGGGGCCTCACTTCCAACATCAGCACCACAGGTACAGGACCAAGGCAAGAGGCCAATGCAGGACGAGGGTCCTTCAGGTGAGCGAGAGACTGACTTCATTCTCATTCAAGATGATGTTACAGACATGGGCCCACAAAATGCACATCTTAGAGAGATCATCCAGGAGCAGCAGACAGAGATCAAAGCCTTGTCCCTTGACTTGGAGAGGGCTAAGTGGACTATGAAATACTTGGAGCAGGGGAACAAGCAGCTTGAAGATCAACAAGCAATCATGGAGTTACAAAACATCTGCGAGAATCGCCAAGCTACCCAAAGGAGGAGGATTGAGTTCACTACATTGGAGCAAGAGATTACTGATGATCTGGAGTCTTGGCTCAAGAGAATCAACCTCCACCTGGAGAGATTGTTGGAAAAGGCCGATAGGGACAAAGCATTGTTGAGACACATGGATTTTCATTAGAGGGCACACAATATGAGTTCCAAGGCACGAATAAGGAGTCTAAAGGCAAAATTGAAGAAGGCAACAAAGAAACAAAAAAGGCAAAAGGAGCATGATCGTCTTCAGATATTGGTCGAAGCCTCTTTAGCCCATCATGACACTTGATAGAGAATCTCCAACCCAAATTTCAAGAAATTTGGAGCAATTTTTGCATTTTTGAAAACTTTTGCACTGAAAAACAGGTTTTGCCTCCCTATGTGTCGCGCCACGTGGCGCTCGCTTTTGCTAGAGGGCTCCAAATTGCAAAAATTTTACATTTTTGGATTTGGCATGAAAATCATGATTTCTGGTGCATGGCCAAGAAATTTGGGCAATTTTTGAGTCCTCAAGAGGTCAAAAACACTCAAAAAATGACCTCTTAGCCCCTGTTTTGACACACAGGAAGCAGTCCTGGGAGATTGAAGTTTTGGAGGGGCAAATGGACACAACATTGAAAAATTCCACTTGGGTTATAAATTCGATAGGCAGGGCTTTCCAATGAGCTATCATGAGCTCAATTTGAACTTCGGGAAGGGCCTCAAATTCAGCTCCAACGTGGCGCAACGCATAGAGAATCAGGCGTGGCGCATAGAGGATTTTTGGCTCATTTTTCACTGTATAGCTCAGAAATTTGCCCAGTTTTGACTATTTTTCCTTTTTGATGTAATTATTGATCTATCATGATGTAATTGGAGGACCATGATGTAATATTGGCACATTTTTACTTGTTCTAGAGGATTCATTCACTAAAAAGTGAAAATTTAATGAATGAATCAGTTTCCTACCTTATAGAGGCAAGTTGTTTGATTGCCTAGATTTTAGTGCTTTGTTTAGAATTGGTTGAAACAACTCCTAGAATGATGAGCTCGACCCCTAGAGGCATGGGAATGGGTTAGGAAGGCCTATATCATGTATTTTCCGAGTCATTGTCAGGATTGGGCACTTGGGATTGCTTGGCACATCGTTGTACATTCTATCTCTGCATTTTTGGCAAAGGAAAGACCAGGGTTTTGCAGCACTTGTTGGGATCCATGTGGCTCTGTGTTTTGATGGTGTTTTTCTCTATGTAATTGTAAGTTCATTGATGTTTATGTGTATCATTTTCCCTTCTCTTTTAATTTGAAATTAAACAAATGAGAGATTAAGGTAGAATTCACTGGACTGTTGTGCTCTACCTTTTAGTTTTGTTTAATTTTCAATGTTTTCATCTGTTTGAGGAGCACTCTTGAGACTCTCTTGCCCTCCTTGGCTCCTCACCAATCTGATCCATCCATTCATTCAATCTAAAGCATCAAAACGATTGCCTTCCTTGCCCCAATCAGAACTCTGCAAAAAATTGTGCCTCATCCCCAAACCCAAATTTGCCTCTCCCATTTTCCGACTCAAAACCCCCAAAAACTCAAATCAAATCCTTGTACTTCATACCTAGCCTAAGATTAGTTGTAAAAACAATCATCTCAAGCCCATTCGATTATTTTTCGCTGAGATTGACCCGGAGAGAGCCCTCTCCTATCCTCGTAGGGCTAGCTACGAGGCTGAGAGTGGTTTGATGTGGACCTAGAAGCTTACCTTTTCAGCCTGAGGTAAATCTAGGCTCTAACAGGGGGAAGTCTGAACTCCCAGTAGAAGTTATGTTTGGCTCTAGCAATAACATCTCATACCTTGCCTTCTTATTTATGTTCTCTTCAATTGCTATGTATCAATAGCATCTCATACCTCACCCTCTTATTTATGTGCTCTTCCATTGCTAAACTATTGACAGTGGAAATCGCTAAATAAGTAAATTATTCGTTGGGTTTCATGCACTACACAAAATATATGTTAGGAAAGAAAGCCTAATTCTCAGATCCATGTCTCGAAACATTTTGTTATACTGGAGAAAACTAAACTCGAGGTTTATTTGACATTTGATTTGAGTTTAGCTTTTACTTTTAATCTTCTTTTTCCTTAATGTAAATTAGTTTCACAATTAGTTTTCACTTTTAATATCTGTCCTTTTTAAGTCTTAAAAAAAGTGCGTGCGCACCACACAACTAAAGTACATGTGAGCAAATGCTACAAGGGATTTTTTTTTAAGGGATGAAAAAAATGTAGAAAACCATTGAAGAAAGGGGGAGATCCAATAATGAATCTATTGAAGCTTAAACATAGCAAGGGAAAAAAATTAATGGATTTAATGGAAGAATGCAAAAAAATATTAAAAAAATGTAGAGATTCAATAATACTAAATTGGTTGAATATTTGATATAATACTTTTTGAGTATAAGGGAAGATTTTTATAAATGGTTGGTTCAAAGCAATCCATAGAAAAAATATTTAAGTGAGATGGAACCCTATTATATCCCTAAGATAAGTTTTTTACTTTGTGTTATTTGGGGAGAGAAAAATGGATTGATTTTTTGAACATAAAAATAAGAAGGAGAAGAGGAGGAAGGATTGAAGACTTTCTCTTCCTCTTCTCCCTTCTTTTTAAAATAATGATTTTGTCATTTTCCTAGGTTACAACCTCTTTCTCCATACAAGAAACCATAGTCTCTTAATGCATTTGATTTAGAGTTAGCTTATCAAAATGGTGTTTTGGCTAAGATTGGGCTTCTCTAGCCTTGTTTTCAGCCCTTAGAGATTGTAAAGCTCCAAATCCATTAGTGGAGTGAGAGGGCTATTGACATTAAAACCTATTGGTAGGATGATATCTATTAGACAAATTATTCTTAATTTCCCTTGAAACTTGTTGGAATGCTCCTTTCTCATTATTAGATTGATAGTATGGCATTGGGATAGGAGGAAGCTCAAATACTAGAGCCTTAGGACAATTTTTCACAAAGTGACCATACTCATGGAAATAATTACACTTAAAAGGGACTTACTCATAATTGAAGGCTTGAAGATGAATCCAACCCTTCAAGTCAAGTTCAATGGCCTTATGGATTATTTTTGCAAAATATGTTTCAACATTAATTCTCACACATGAGAATTTATATTCCTTGACCTATGAAGAAGTAATATAGTAACCCAATTTGTCTCCTAAATCTAAAAATACCATCACCCTAGCAAAAGAGGGGAATATTTGGCAATATCATCTATACATGCACATAAGAAATCATCTTGAGGTTGAAATATAGAGTTCATTAAGTGAGAAACATTCCCCTTGAGCCCATGAAATAACCCCTAAATCTATATATTAGATCCATATCTTCCTTTTCATAAGAAATAAAAGTATAATAACCTTTACCATAGTATAGATCACCAAAGTGTTCAAGATTTTCCCAATTGTTAGATATCCAGTCCAAAATAGAGCTATAACAAGGTCAAAGGCTGATGAACTTATCAATCACCTTTTCGTAAATCATGCCTCTTCAATTTGTAACATCAAAATCCCAAACTTCGTCTCATCCTAGTAGAAAGAGTTCTCCTTGTTTTGGATATTGTCCTATTGCGATAGATGTAATGTCTAAGCTTACAAGGCTTAACATTTCTTCGACTATCAACAATTTTTTTTTATAACACATATCAGTCACTTCGATTATCAATGAATTATTGTGATGATTATAATACATATCGGCAATGGGATTTTTTATTATGACACATATCGACAATAGGCTCGTCACTAAGTGGTCACATTTTTCCATAGAGCCGCAATGGAACAAGATAGAAGTGGTTATAAACTACAAATAATATGTTGAGGACTATGAGAAAATTTCTAAAAAGTGTTAAATACAAAGTCAAATTCTCACAAATTATATTCCCGAAAAATATTTGGAAGCTTTGTATTTTCTTTGTCATCACACCACTCTCACCTTCGCAGGCTCTTGAAATAATTGATGGATGATGAAACTCTGTTTGTCGGCTCTTCCTCTTTTTCTTGAGGATGAGGTTGTTTTTCTTGGAGAGACTCTGTCACCTGCTCATATGGGGGAAAGTGTGAGCTCCCAACAGAAGTTATGTCTATCTCTAGCAATAGCATCTCATACCTTGCCATCTTATTTATGTGCTCTTTCATTGCTATGTAGCAATAGCATCTCATGCCTTGCCCTCTTATTTATATGCTCTTCCATTGCTAATATTTTTGAGAGTACGAAATCGCTAAATAAGTAAATCATTCGTTGGGTTTATTGCACTACACAAAATATATGTTAGGAAAGAAAGCCTAATTCTCATATCCATGTCTCGAAACGTTTTGTTATACTGGACAAAACTAAACTTGGGGTTTATTTGACATTTGATTTCAGTTTAGTTTTTACTTTTAATCTTCTTTTTCCTTAATGTAAATTAGTTTCACAATTAGTTTTCACTTTTAATATCTCTCCTTTTTAAGCCTTAAAAAAAGTGCGTGCTCACTACACAACTGAAGTACATGTGAACAAATGCTACAAGGGATTTTTTTTAAGGGATGAAAAAGAAATGTAGAAAACCATCAAAGAAAAGGGGAGATACAATAATGAATCTATTGAAGCTTAAACATAGCTAGCAAAGAAAAGTCAATGGATTTAACGGAAAAATGTAAAACAATATTAAAAAAATGTAGAGATTCAATAATACTAAATTGGTTGAAGATTGAATATAATACTTTTTAAGTATAAGGGAAGAAAGAAAGTAGAAATGACATCTATAGAGGCTCTACAGGAATAAGGATATTTGGGAGTCTGTAATCCAAGATTTAGGGTAGAGCAGATGTGAAGGAATTATATCCAATAATGAATCTATTGAAGCTTAAACATAGCTAGCAAAGAAAAGTCAATGGATTTAATGGAAGAATGTAAAACAATATTAAAAAAATGTAGAGATTCAATAATACTAAATTGGTTGAAGATTGAATATAATACTTTTTAAGTATAAGGGAAGAAAGAAAGTAGAAATGACATATATAGAGGCTCTACAGGAATAAGGATATTTGGGAGTCTGTAATCCAAGATTTAGGGTAGAGCAGATGTGAAGGAATTGTGTTCTCTAAGCTTGAGGAGGATTGTCTCAGGTAGAAATCACATCTACTCAAACATCTCTCTGGAAACGACGCTAAAAAGTGATGAGAACAAGTATTGCAGTAAGAGTGCTACAATTCCTAGGGCTACCAAATTTACTTTATCAACCTTAGGTTTGTATGAACTTGGAGGTGACAGTGTTGTATAAACAAGTAGATGCAATGGGTCCATTCTTTGTCACTGTTGAGATGGCGATAAACCACTAGGGTTTCTTGTTGGTTGTGGAGCCTGATTATCTTATGTATCCAAAGATTTCAGCCGGATGTATACCCGAGGAAGACTGTACAAACCTCCACGCGGGGGGTGCGGGGGGGGACTTATCCCGCCCCCTGGGGGTCTGGGGGGGCTAATCCCCCCCGAATGGGGGGTTCGAGGGCCAGTGGTCCCCCAATGGGGTCTGGGGGGGCTAATCCCCTCCTAGCTAGGGGGTTCTGGGGCTAACGGTCCCCCGACAGGGGTTCCGGGGCGGCACCCCCGAAGCTAAAAATAGATGTAAAATTGCCTTGTAAAAGTCTAGTAAATTCTAGTCAATCTGGGCCGTTCATTAGGCAGATGATTTGATGGTAGAAGTTATGTTTAATTTAGTTTTTTTTGTTCTAGAAGGCAACCCCCCACTATATATGAGGGAATTGTATTCCGTCTAGGTAGATCTATATTCTGAGTGAGAAATAGAGAGGAGATTGAGAGCAAAGAGGGAGCTACAGCGGATATGCTGTAGGTTGTATCTCTTTAGTTTGCTAGACATTATAATAAAATAAGGACTAGCTGTTTCTTCATGGATGTAGCCCAAACTGGGTGAACCACATATATCTGTGTCTCTCTTGATTTATGCATTTTCTTTGTTTATATTTCTGCAATATTTTATGTGTTCCATTACTCTGTAATATATAATTTTCTAACAACTGGTATAAGAGCTGAAGGTCTATTTGGCTGATAAACTCGCAGGAGAGAAGGGTTCCTGGTTTGAGTGGGAGCAATGGCAGAAGATGGTAGGTTTAGGGTCGAAACTTTTAATGGCCAAAACTACTAGCTGTGGAAGATTCAAATGGAAGATTATCTGTATCAAAGAGATCTATACCTACCATTGAGCAGAAAGAAAAAGAAGCCGATGGGTATGACAGACACAGAATGGGATATTCTCGACAGAAAGGCACTTGGAACAATACATTTGTGCCTAGCGGTGTCGGTAGCATTTAATATTTCAAAGGAAACAACAACAAAAAGTTTAATGTTGCCATTAGCCAAACTATATGAAAAACCCTCAGCCTCAAATAAAGTATTTCTTATGAAGCATTTATTTAATATGAAGATGTCAGAAGGTGGATCTATTGTTGATCATTTAAATGATTTTAATACAACTACAAGTCAGTTAAGTTCTGTAGGGGTAAATTTTGATGATGAAGTTAGGGCTTTGTTATTTCTGTGCTCGTTGCCAGAAAGTTGGAATGGCTTAGTTATGGCCATTAGTAACTCTATCTCTAGATCTAGTACTTTAAAGTTTGATGATGTTGTCCGGTGCAATCCTTAGTGAGGAAATGCGATGGAAAAGCTCCGGTGAGACATCAGGTAATGCTTTGACTACAGAGACTAGGGGAAGAAAAATGGAAAGAGGAAAGATCCCAGGATATCGTAGTAAGTCAAAAAAAGGCAGATCCAAGTCAAGATTGGGGATAGTGTGCTGGAAATGCGGGAAGAAGGGACACCTGAAGAAAGACTACAAGTCTCGGAAGGGAAAAGAAGGAGATGCGTAGCAAGAAACTAATCATGAAGCAAATGTAACAGGTGATGTGTTGCAAGATGCTTTGATTCTTTCATTAGAAAATATTATTGATGCTTGGGTGGTAGATTCAATGGCCTCATTCCATGCCACACCTGATAAGAAACATTTTCATTATTATGTTCAAGGAGATTTTGGACAGGTTCGATTGGGTGATGATAAACCTTGTAAAATCGTTGGAATGGGTACAGTTTTCATAAAACAACAAAATGGAAATCAATGGCTATTAAAGAAGGTAAGGCGTGTTCTAGATCTAAAGAAAAATCTGATTTCAATAGGGAAGTTAGGAGGTGAAGGTTTTGTAAGTACTTTCACAGATAAAACCTAAAAGGTCACTAAAGGATACCTAGTAATAGCGAAAGGAGAAAAGGTTGGTACATTGTATTTATGCAATGGTATTTCTAATTCTGTTAATGCTTTAACCTGTACAGGAGAAGATACGACATTGTGGCATCATAGGCTTAGGCACATGAGTGAGAAGGGGATGCAGATTCTTCACTCAAGGAAATTTGTTGCTAGGTTTGAAGCATGTTGATTTGAAAATTCTGTGAGAATTGTGTTTATGGAAAATAGAAGAGAGTCAGGTTCCTTAGAGTTGGGATGAAAAGAAGAAGCGAAAAATTAGAGCTTGTGCATACAGATGAATGGGGACCTGCTCATGTATCATCTCTTGGTGGGCTCTCATTATTATGTTACTTTTATTGATGATGCAACCAGAAAAACCTGGATTTATTGTATTCGAAATAAATCTGATGTATTTGATACTTTCAAGAAATGGAAAGCCTTGGTTGAGAATGAGACAGGGAAAAGGTTGAAGTGTCTCAGATCAGATAATGGAGGTGAATATTGCAGCAAAGAGTTTGATAGGTACTGTTCAAAGAATGGAATTCATAGAGAGAAGACAGTTCTAGGAACACCACAAGAAAATGGTGTGTTAGAAAGGATGAATAGGATAATCATGGAGCGTGCAAGGTGCATGAGATTGCCTTTACAATTTTGGGCAGATGCTGTAGATACTGTTGTTTATCTAATAAACAGTGGGCCTTCAAGTTCCTTGGATGGTGGTATTCCAGAGGAGGCATGGACAGGTAAGAAGTTAAACTACTCATTTTTAAAGACTTTTGGTTGTGATGCCTTTGTCCACATTAACAAAGAAAATAGAACAAAGCTTGAGGCAAAATCAAAGAAATGAGCCTTTATTGGATATGGTGTTAATGATTCTGGTTATCGCTTATATGATTATGAAAATCACAAAATAATTAGGAGTAGAGATGTAATATTCAATGAAAAGGTCTTGTATAAGAATCAGTTGCAAGAAAGAAACAGGGAAAAGAAAACAGAGAATACATAGTGCTTGATGATATCACAGGAAAATTGATGGTGCCTAAAAATCACAATGATCAACAACCAGAACAAAAACCACAACAGCAACAAGCACTTCAAACACCTGAAAGTGGTGTTAGAAGATATACCAAGATAAGTAGACCCCTGAACGAACTCTCCTTCATTATATTATGTATTGTTGACTGATTCTGGTGAACTAGAGTGTTATGAAGAAGCAGTGCAGGTAGAAACTAGGAAGAAGTGGGAGCAAGCCATGAAAGAAGAGATGGACTCCTTAGCACATAACCAGATTTGGGACTTAGTTAGGTTGTTTGTAGGTAAAATAGCATTGCAAAATAAATGGGTTTATAGGCTGAAGGAAGAAGATGGAGGAAAACAAAGGTACAAAGCTAGACTTGTGGTGAAGGGTTTTGCATAGAAGAAAGGTATTGGTTTTGATGAAATATTTTCTTTTGTTGTTAAAATGACTTAAATCAGAACTATTTTAAGTTTAGTAGCAATTGAAGATTTGCATCTCGAGGAGTTAGATGTAAAGACAACCTTTCTCCATGGGTTTTTGGAGGAAGAGATATATATGCAACAACCACAAGGATATGAGGTAAAAGGGAAGGAGAAACTAGTGTGCAGTTTGAAGAAGAGCTTGTATGGCTTAAAACAGGCTCCAAGGCAGTGGTATCTAAAATTTGACAGGTTTATGTCTGAAAAAGGTTATACTAGATGTCACTCTGATCATTGTGTTTATCTCAAAAGGCAAAATGATGGCAGCTATATTATATTGTTATTGTATGTAGATGACATGATTATTGCAAGTTCTAACATGCAGGAAATAAATGTGCTCAAAAGGAAATTGGCAAAATCATTTGCAATGAAGGATTTGGGTGCTGCAAAACAAATCCTTGGTATGAGAATAACTAGAGACAGGAAGAACCGCAAGTTAACATTGTCTCAAAGTGAGTACACAGAAAAGGTGTTGAAAAGGTTTAATATGCAGAATACAAAACCAGTTAGTATACCTTTGGCTAGCCATTTCAAATTAAGTAAGGAGGCATGTCCCAAGGCTCAAGAAGAAATGGTTCATATGTCTAAAGTTCCATATGCATCGGAAGTTGGAAGCTTAATGTATGCAATGGTATACACAAGGCCTGGTATTGCACATGCAGTGGGAGTTGTAAATAGGTACATGAAAAATCCAGGAAAAGAACATTGGATGGCAATGAAGTGGATTCTCAGGTATTTGAGAGGTACCAAAAATCAAGCATTATGCTTTGGTGGTTCAAACATTGCTCTACAGGGATATGTTGATGTAGATATGGCAGGTGATAGAGATAACAGGAGGAGCACTACAGGATATGTATTTACTACAGGTGGAATAACTGTCAGTTGGGTTTCAAAAATCCAAAGTGTTGTTGCACTTTCAACAACAGGAGTAGAGTATGTTGCTGCTACAAAGGCTAGTAAATAAATGATTTGGTTACAAAGGTTTCTGGATGAATTAGGTAAGAAGCAGGAGTTGGGCAGGTTATATAGTGACAGCCAGAGTGCCATACATCTTGCAAAGAACTTTGCATTTCATTCCAAGACTAAACATATACAGCTCAAGTATCATTTCATACGATCAACATTGGAGGATGGACAATTGAAGCTGGAAAAGATACACACTAGCCAGAATCCTGCAGATATGCTAACAAAAGTTGTAACCAGGGAGAAACTGAGAATCTACTCAGTTTCAAATGGTCTTCAAGTATGATGAAGAAGATGAGAAATAGCTAGGTCCAAAGTGGAGTCATTGTCTAGCAAATGAAGCAACGGTGAAGTTGCTATAATCAGTCTTCAAGTGGGATATTGTTGGGTGTGGAGCCTGATTATCTTCTGTATTCAAAGGTTTCAGCTGGATGTGTACCCTAGGAAGACTGTACACCCCTCCATGCACGGGGGGGGTGTGGGGGGGACTTATCCCCCCTGCGGTGGTCTGGGGGGGCTAATCCCCCCCGACTAAGGGGTCTGGGGGCCAACAATCCCTTGGCGGGGGTTCGGGGGCAGCGCCTCCGAAGCTAAAAATAGATGTAAAATTGCCTTGTAAAAGTCTAGTAATTTCTAGTCAATCTGGGCCTGTCACACGGAATGAGTTATATTTGAGGACAAATCTAACCTCCCTAGGAGTCTAAGACTCTCTAGTGACAAACAAACCAAACAAGAGCTATCCTTCTCTAGATACACATCATTCTATGAGAATTCAAATGTT
>APFE030248210.1:0-32068 GCA_000404065.3 Pinus taeda
TTTGTTTTTGGCCATGTGATAAGAGGCTCCAGAATCAATGAGCCACTCATGAGAATCAGAAGAAGAAGATACATTTATTGCATAACCAGACTGAGATGATTGACAACGACATGCAGAAAGTGCCATTCCTGAAGATGAAGTTGAAGTTGAAGTAGAAGAATGCTCCACATGGATGTTATGTTTCTTCATTGCGGCTTCCAAGGCCTCCATCTTCTTAAAGCATTTAGATTCTAAGTGGCCATCTCGATTACAAAAGTTACAATGTCTATCAGTCTTCTTCCATTTGTTTTTATTGGTCTTATCATTTTGCTGAAATGATCTTTCATTTTGAGACTGAGTTTGCTTAGGACCTTTGTTTGGTTTAGGACCATTCTTTTTAGGATATGACTTTTTAGGATTCTTTGAATTTGGTTGCTGCTGGGCGGCTAACGCTTTCTTGGAAGAGTTTCCAAGATTAAGAAGACCAAGGTGTAAGAGTTTTTCTTGTTCTCTTATTAAAGAATCACAAAAAAAGTCAAAGGAAGTGGCCTTGTAGTCTTTTCCTTGACAAATGAAAGCTTCCCTTGTAGAATGGAAGGTGGAAACAAATACAGAGTAGGCTGGTCCCAACTTAGTAAGGATGGAATAAATAAGGTTACTATCTTCTTTCTTAACCTTAACACCTTCCAAGAGATATCTAAGGGTCTTGAATTTGGACAAGAAATCTTCAATGCAAGAAAAATTATTAGGATCCAATGTAAGCAACTCATTTTCAAGTTGATGGGCTCTAATTTCATTTTTAATCCCAAAAACTTTAGTGATTTGTTCCAATGCTTCATGAGGAGTATCAAGTTCTGCAATATGGAATCTAAGATCAGGAGAAATAGACATCCCTATCAAACCACGTGCTTGATCTTGTCTATTTTCCCATTTTGCAACCTTGTCTTCATCTTTTGGTTTCTTCTCTTGGCCCGTGGCTATTCTGTAGAGACCTTTACTTCTAAGTAAATCTTCCATGTAGGATACCCACTGGAAGTAGTTAGTGCTATCAAGAATGACTTGGCATGGACTTTCCATTTAAAAAAAAACTGAAGCTGAAGATGCTGAAAGTAAGTGTTCCAATGGATAGATCTCGAAAAATTAGGCTGTTTTAAAAAAAACGGCTCTAAAAAAGGCTTCCGAATGAAGAAGTTATGGATTTTTGAAAACAAATTGTTGAAGTTGCCAGCAAAGTGCGCGAATTTGCGGGAAGAAAAACGAACCTTACGGCTCGAAGTTAGCTTTAGCCCGAAACTAAATATTTTTCTCAATGTTTCTGATTTTCCAAGATCACACTAAGGTGCAGGGAAAAGAGCATACGCATGAGAGAAAAAAAACTTCCTTTCTGTTTCTTATTTGCCCATATCGCACAGAGTTGCAGGGCAAAGAGCATACGCAGAAATGAAAGGTATAGATCCGGTAATAAAAAAGGCTAAATAAACAAAAACCGAAATAACCAGAGAGAAAATAACAGTAAGCTGCAGATAAACACTGTATACCTTCAGATCTTAAAAATGACGCAGATAGGGCTACCGGAAACCTTTTCGCGTGAAACGAAAGGGGTTCCTCACTGGAACAGATGCTCTGATACCATGTGGAGGTTTGCTGTTACACCAAAACCCACAGGTAATGGTAAAAATTAACCAGGATCCCCAGGGTGGAAATTACGGATTCTATGGTGCGGTGATTTTTCCAACACCTCCCCTCAAACGCAGCTCGGGAGAATCGAACCTGGGTCCAAGCTCTAATACCATGTAGGAATTTACAGGGTAAGTTCCTCAGACAGAACACCAAAAGGACACCGCTCACAAACAGATCACAGATCAATACACCGTATTTTGACGTGGTTAAAACCCTCAAAGAGGGAAACAGTCCACAGCCTGAGCCAACGTGGCCACGACAGGCAATTTATTAATAAAAGAATGAAAATTTACATAAGCTTCTCTCATGCACGGTGAACCTACAAATGACCCTCCATGCGCTTTAAATAGAATTCATGGACCAATCGGGTGTCAAGCCACGGATCAAGTGTCGGTAATACCGAGAGAAGGAACCGTCGGATCACTACATATCGTGACCGTCGGATTGTAAGTTACAAAATGTACAACGGTAAAGAAACACACTTTACCTAACTCTATACCTAACTCTATACTAGACCAAGTTAAACTTAACTATTTCCTATGTGTCAGAATATCCTAACACAACGAGTATTTTTCTCTAGGGAAAGAAATATGCTAAAAACACCAATGCTTCTTGCATTATTCAAATGAAATAGACATGTATTATAGATATGTTTCTCAACTTAGCTCACCCTTCAAGTGCACAACCTATTTCTCTACTCATCAAAGGCCTCTAACCCAGACTTAGTCAAATTTTCCCTCTGCGTGAGCTCCTATTTCCTTCCAATGTTTCTTGGGGAATTAGCCCCTATTATTTAGGAAATTCCCTAAATTGAATTGTGCAATTCCTTTACGATGATCATATGGCTGCATGCAACACTTGTACACTCAAGACTAGTCTACAACTGATGTTACACTACCTTGGAATCTCCACCTCAACTAGGTAACTTGAATTCTCTACATGCACTAGCTATTTTGGGTCAACTGATCAATTAACTGGATGATCACTGAGTGTGATTGAAATCCCACTGGATGATCAGTTAAATCAAATTGAGAATTTCTTGTTACATTTTTCAATAGAAACAAATGGGCTTACATGGATGCATGAGAGGTTTTCTTTTTTTCTTCATAGATAATAGAACAATTTTGACTTGTATTTTCAATGGTAATTATAAATAAAATTTGAATTAATAAATATTTTATGGCTAATAATTAAATGATAAATAATGTGATGGTGATTAAGAGGCATTGATTTGACTTTCAAATAGACTTGGTGATGTATTCTTCTTTCCTATTTAGATTATGTAAAATAAATATCTATTTTTATATATTTATAAGTAAGTTATTCAAAGTAGACATGTCTTTATCATTGTGAACATGATGTAATATTAGCTGGGACAAATGTGAAAACATGAATTTTAGTGACTATCTTGTGATTAGTGGAAAAAATAATATTTTTTGAGTCATTAAGAAATAATCAAATATATTATTTGTCAAAATTTTAAATCTAATATAGTATCATTTTTGTATTATTTAACTTATATTTATTAATAAAAAGAGTTAAATTTAAACCAGTACAATAGCAAATAAAGAACCAAAATAGCACCAAAATGTTATATCTTTATTACTGTAAAACAATTCATTTTCCTCTTTAAGGGGGAACTTCCAGTAGAGCAAATCCCCAACTACAAGTAACTTCACAAGCCTTATTTTACATTTCTTGGTCCTCATCTTCAAAGAGAAATTTCTAATTTAAATTGGTAAGAGTTGCTATAAATATTAAATTTAAATTGCTTGAAAATACCATAACTTTAGTAATAAATTAAATTTTATAAAAATATAAGTTTTTAAGTTATATTAAATCTAAATTAATTATAAAAGATGTTGATTTAAGTTTTTTAAATTTCACAATAGATTGAATTTCATAAACTAGTATTGAATTGTTTAAATTGTATTTTTGAATACTTTATTATTATTAATATTTTATATTAATAATTGAATGAGTTACACATTTTTGTCTTATTAAGAACTAATTAAATTATTTTACCTTTAAGCAGTTTTTCCTTGTGAGTATTGAAAAATGTACTAGTTAAGTTACATCGAATATTCATGAACTATCTAAGTAATAGAAAAATATTTATGGTAATTTTACAATCATAGTTTCAACCATACTAAAATTTGTAATTTATAAAAACATTTTTGTATTTTTTTAAAGTCGTTTTGCATGCAATTTCATATATAAAAGTTTGTTATAAGTTCACCAATACATCATTTATAATAAATATTATTTCAAAAAAATAAACATCATGATGATAATCATCTAATAAACATAAACATCATCTAAGATTCACATTCGAATTCATTAGCATCATCTAATTATATACACCTCTAGCAAGTATAAATGTCATTAGCTAGGACATAAATACAATAATCTAATAGGGCATCATCATTGTGATAACATCTAAAAAACACAAACATTTTAATCTAACATCATCACCATACACATCCTCAAATTAATATATGTCTCATGTCAAATAACTTCTATCACATACACATATATTTGCAAGCACATTAAATGAACATATCGAACATGACCTAACAATATACACATCAACACCAACATATAAATTAAGTACATAAACATGAACAAAAAAATGCACCATCCATATACACACACACACACACACACATACACAAATAATTCAAATATCTGCAATCAAATATCTCATACAACAAGCATATAGTCTTAGCCCGATCTGTAGTAGAAGATAATGGATGGTCAACTACTGCCTCAACATTTGTTGAATTCTGAAGTAGAGGAGGAGGTGGATGGTCTACAGCAGAAGACGATGGATGGTTAACTATTACCTCAATTTTTTTTCAAACTCTAAGGTGGAGGAGGAGGCGATTGGTCTTCTCTTTCAGGAGAAACATAAGCCACATCCTCTAGCTCTAGCATCTTATCATTAGGCAACTAAGGAGAAGGTGTACTACTTGAAGGATCACCGACACCCTAACAACCATGATCTGATGGGGTGGTACTACTAGAAGCATCATGATCACCACCCTCATCATCATGATCATGATCACCACCCTCATCATCATGATTACCACCCTCATCTAACGTATCTACCGCTACATGCCTTGCATCGCTCATCGCTACCAGTAACCTACTAGCTCTGACGATATGATGCATAAGAGACATCATCTTGCGCGGACATCCCCTATAGAGATCCATGAACCTAGGTTATACAATGGTATCTTGAGCCATCATAGGGAAGACTCCCTCCTCAACCAAAACTCTAGCCAATTTGTCACAATAGTGCATCCAAAATAGCAGACCATCCCTACAGCCCCCTAAGGATGTGCCTCACCCTCTTGGGCCTCGCCCATCTCATCTCCTCCATCTAGTGGGAGAGGAGGTATGTCCCCATCAAATGTGTTGATGTCTACAAAATATATAGTACACAACAATAATTACAATTTTTCATTAGATAATTTAATAAAACAAGTTAAAGAACATGCTAGAATAAATTTTATTCTAATTAATTAAAACAATAAATGAAACTAGATTAATTTAAAGAAAACACTAATATTACCTCTATCATCTAAAGGCTCAGTCGGTGTGAAGAGGATGTTGGGACATCATCTCCAATCAATCTCCACATACGAAAATGGCAACAAGATAAACACATGGTCAAACTCACTTTCCACGAGCACCATTTCCTGGGTGGAAATCGTGGCTAGATACCTCGGCAAGCTCCCCTTGGGCATCATCTGCCCCACATGTGCATCAAAACCTTAATGATTGGCCTAGGAAGGCAACAGTCAACTGTATCCCTCATCTTTGGAAACCTCTCAAAAAATAAACAAAAAAACTCTAAAGCGAAAGGGAAGATTGTCCTTTCATGCATCATAGCATGATATCTATCTAAATCCATACAAAATTGCCTTAAAAAAAGGAAGACCATCATATACAACATGGCGCCTGAATCAAATAATTGAAATAATACAAAAGAGGGAAACTAATGTGTTTCCCATCACTACTAAAGTGTGCAATGGTGGTAACTAATAAAGAGAGGCACCTAACCTCCTCTGCAACAAAAGAAGAAATTTGTAGATGTCCACCAAGCACCTGAAAATCTCTTAGATGGAATGCATGAGGCCCAACATATCTTTGAGCATAGGCAAGCTAATTCTTAGCTAGAACCCCATGGGGGACATCAAGGAATTGTGGAAATCCTCCCCTCTCCTGGATAGGCCAAAGATAAAGTATGTGTCCTCCTTAGAGGGTCTATGCCACGCCCCATGACTAACATGGAAACCCTTCTCCTAGACACTCCATCGACATATCAAATGCACCAATAAGATAGAGTGCAACTTGAGGGATGTAGCCTCCTCATAGTACTTTTAGAGGCCTACATTCCTTAAGAGTGCTCGTGTTGCAATATTAAGGCGAGGGTACAAATCCCTCTCCCTCTCTCTGACCTCCCATGGTCAAACCATATTGTATTAGTCTGCCATTTTCTCCTACTCCTATTGGTTCTCCCTATGTTGATGTATTTTCTACATGATTGACATATAAAATACATCGGCCTCATACTTAAAATACAATTTTTTTTATTAAATGAAAAATGAATTTATAAATATGCAAACATAACTTTCAACTAAAAAAAAAATCATCAGTGCACCCAAAAAACAATCATGCATCGACTCCAATCTGTTTTCAAACACAACCACACCAACATCAGTGCACACATACATATCACACACTGTTTTTGGTTCACATATTTAAATTTTCATCGCGGTGTGTCACACTTATGCACTGACACGGAGCGTTCAGGTTATCGAATGCACTGAGCTACAACTATATTTTTAAATATTATTTTTGCAATGCGTTTGTAAATATAAACACATTGGGCGTAACTAAAAATTGTACACACCAACATACAATTTATAGCCTTCTCGATGCATTTTCATTTACGAAATGCACCACAACAATACCTGTGTGCTATGATCACGCATTGAACTATGGTGCGCCTTGTCAATATACAGGATGCACCACTATCGGTGTAAGCCGAACATATCGAGAGCACCGTATAGGGAAAAAAATAAAAAACAATGGAATTTTTTAGCTAATTTGTAATTATAATCCACTAAAAAATTAAATTAGAGAGAAACATAGACATTTCCTGGAAATTTTCTCATCAGGGAGGCATCGTTGACACATAATGGAGAAAAACATATTCCACCATGGTTTGAAAAAATTAGAAATTCAAGTAGTGAGCATGGTACAGAAAGATGGTGAGCAAGAGAAACATCGACGTCAGGGCACTTGCATGAGGCAAGGCTAGCACCGGTGCTTCATATCTCTCCAACACTATAGATGGTAAAAATGAAATTTACAACTGGGAGGTTTTTTTCTTTATTTAACCTTCCTCCAATGCATTACTATAACCACACCAATACATAAGATATCCAAGAGCACCGCACTTTTTTTAATTAGAAAATCTATAGTAGTGCTTTTTTAAAGATGCCTCAAGGCATTCTAATAAAGGTACCACATTAGTGCTTTGTTTGACTATAGCATCACGCTTTTTTTTTAAATTAAAAATTGCCTAGTGGTGCTCTTTAGAAGATGCCCCATGATGTTTTAATACATTTACAGCACCAGTGCATCGTTGGAAAATAGAAGTTTATTTTTTTTTTTTAATTTAAAAACTATTGTATTTCTCCTTCTTGATATGCATCGGGGTATTTTACTCCGTAAAGAGCACCAGTGCTGCTGGTGTATATAGAACTGACATTTTTTAAAATTTAACATTTTTCCAATGCTATTGATTATTCAAGCACCAGTGTGTTGTGTTATTTAGCACACCGTGTTTTTTTATTTTATAAAAATAAATTTTCCAAAGTGCACCATGTTCTATGTGACACTAGTGCTTGTATGGATAGTAAATCACTGGTGTGTTTGTATATTATAGACACACCATCTAAAAAACATCTGCTCGCCCACCTTCACTAGTGACCTCCACTACAAATGAATTTTTGGACTATTTTTATAGGGCTTCTACAAAAACCTCCAGTAGAAGGTATTTTCCTTGTACTGATCTCTATATGCAATGTATTGACAAGCTTATTGTAACTAGTTTCTGTTAATACAAATTCATCTTGGTTCAATGGTTTCATTGTTATTCTCTTTCTGTGATTGCAAGTTAACTAGTGTGCCACTAATGGGAAGGGCCCCTCAATTTCCGGTGTAGCTATATTGTACATTATATCAACGCAACTTATTTTTGGAGGTTTTGTTTTAATAACTGTGTTATTTCTCATAGCATTGCATCCTACCAATTTGTGTTACAATACATATTGTGTTTAAGACTATGCATGCAAGTGTTTAATAGAGTGGAGTTATGTACTCTTAGTTGTGAGTAAAACTAATCCATAACGCTTAAAACTAAAGCCAATTCTATATCGTGTTGAACCATGTGTTTTATAACACTCTTTCCCCTTTCACATTGGTTAAAATCACTTCAATACTATGAGATATAAATGAGGCATTGACTATTGAAATTGATTGTATATCAAGATGATATTGTGTGTGTTTCTCTTTGATTTATTTCCTTTGGTTTATTATGAAAATATTACAATACAATTAACCTTCAGGACTCTATTGAAACATTTTTTTATAGTTGTAACAACATGTAAAAATAACAATCATGCTCTAAATTTATGAAGAAGAAACAATATTGATTTCTGATTTTCATATTGAGATTCTAATACTTTCAATTGTGCAATTGATTAGTATCACTTTGCTCATAATTTCATGCTTGAGATCAACCTATTGATTGAACAAAATATATTAGTATCATCAATCTTATTCATGCCCTGTATACCTAAGTTCGATTTCTATTTTGGATAATAAAATGATTTCATTCCTATATCATAGTTTGACCTCCTTTGGCATAAATGCATTACGTAATATTTGCAACACTCTGTTTCCATAACACGTGGCTAGAATTGGTTTGTTTTTGGTATGTAACTATGGGTTTGATTTATACTCATTTGAAGTATAAGTTGTTTTGTCTTATATGTTTTTTCTCCTCCCTCCCATGTTTCGTCTAACAAGTATTTTATTGGTAGCAAATTGTTACAGATATCACACCTGGATTAGATATTTTTCTCTAGCATTAGTTGGTAGTCTTGACATAGATTATTTGTTTTATAATTTTGATACTCATTCATGTGTGTACACTTTACCTTCAATGTTTTGTAGAAAGAGACTAAAAACTAGACTTAGAATCTTGTGACTCTTCAAATCTAACCTACTATTGAGTGCTTGAACACTCTCTCACAGAGTGAAATATTGCACTTCGAGGCTTTGCTAGGGGATTTAAGACAAGGATTAGTATAAAACCTTTATTTTTAGTGTGGTTTATTTAATTACATTCATATGAAGTTTGTCATATCCCCAATTAAAATTTTGACATGGAAATTCCGAATTTTGCAATTTTGGTGATATATATATATATATGGGAGAAATAAGTTGTAGAAATATCTAATAAACTCTGGAGAAAAGACAAGGGTTAAGAATTAGGAAAAGAAGAAAAATTAAAGTTAAGTTGTGGAGTTACCAAGTATGGAAATAGAACCATGGGAAGGATCAAACCAAGGTATAGGAAAAATCGAACCATGGTATGAGGAAGTGAAAGAAAAAATAAAAGGAAGGTTGGGGCCTCATTTTGATCATTCTAATTTTGGAATTTCATTTCTAAATTGGAGGGAGGTTTGCTTAAATTGTTGAGATAAGTCAACTAGTGTTGTTTAGCACAGGGATTTCCAAGCAGAGAATCCCAACTCTATTTCGATGAGCTTAGAATGTCATCCTAGGAGAGAAAAATTGGCGCTAATTGGATTTATTTTTCTGCATTTTGTGAGTTATTTCATCTCTACAATAGGTAGGTCGTTTTGTTGGAGCAGTTGTTGCAATATTGTATTGGGAAAATAGTTGGAATTTCACTCTATCTTTTCACTGCTATCTTTCAGTGATTTTTCATTTATTTTGTGGAGAACTTTTGGTGGAGCAACTATAGATTTTCTAATGGGACACAGAGCTAGAAAGTGGGTAATTTCACTTGATTTTTGGGTAATTCAAGAGGCTAGAATTAGCCCAAAATTTTTTTGGGTTTTATTGGTCTTGGGTTGGAGAACATTTTCCTAACTTTTTAGAATTGTTGGAGCAGATTTGAGGCCTCAAATATCAATTTTACTCTAGCAGCAGCAGTAACAGTAAATTTTTGGGTAGTGTTGGAAGTAATACTGGGGGGGTGAATCAGTATTATTCAAGTCAATAATATTTTTCCTTTCATACTCAAATTTATATACTACTTCAATGAAGGTAACCCACGTGTACATGCAACTGCAGAAGGTTACTACCTTCTCTCGTTCTCCAGCTTCTACTAGAAGGGAGCTACAACCCCCTAGCTCTTGTGCTAGCGGATATGTTTACTAGTATGTAGGCACCGACCTACAGAATGCTACAACCTTCTCTCTTCCTCCAGGGACCACGTTTCATAAATTTTCAGACTGGATGCTCCTGGTACACAAAAATACACATGAAGGCCTCATTTCATCTAATTTTCATACTGGACCCATTATCAACATTGACACTCAAAATCAATCACCACTGCACTACAACCATCAAATACAACTGCATTAACCAGTCATTGAAACTCAATCACAAATCTCTGAATCACCCATAATTGAATCACTAAAAGCCCATCGTCACTGAAGCAAATCACAATCAATCAATCTGAACTATAGTCACCAGAACATAGAGTAGAACCCAGAATTCTGCAACAACAGTTAGATCCACCTGTAACTTCAAATATCATATTACATGATGTATACGATACTTAGATGTGTTGAACTAGCGTGTATACACGCTTTTATCAAAGCCAACCAGCGTATATGTCTATAAATATTAATTCATAATTTTGCAGCTATTCCATACTTTAGTCATACCAAGATCATAACATTTATAGAACAGTACATGCATCAGTATTACATGATCAAACCATATAATGATAATTCATTTCAAGCCTTAAGATCTTGATCCATCATTAGATATTATCCCTCATCAACCGCTAAGGTTGATCCTTGGTTCAGATCAAACAAAGCACCATAAGTCGATAACCTGCATACTGGATCTCACACTTCATCAAATATTCAATACTTGCACACCTGGCCTAATGATCTTCTCCTCCTTTTATAGTTTTAGGCCTTTCTCAATACCATGGACCAAAACCACTTAGGACCAAAACCTTGGACCAAATACCTAGGGTCAATACCTCGAACCAGATACCTTGGACCAATACCATGGATCAAAATACCATGGACCAATACCTTGGACCAGAAACTTAGTTTTCCATGGTATACATGTTTTTCCTTCTGTGAAAGTGTGTGTGTATGTATACGCTACTTGTGGTCAGTGAACCTGCGTGTATATGCAGCTTGGTCAAGGTAAACCTGCGTATACCTCTTTTTCTTCATTCTGTGTACTCTGATCTATAATTCTTTGTTGTTAACCTGTTGCACTGTGAACTGTCATCTTAGAGAGTTGTCATTGTACATTACTTCTGAACTGATTCCTTTGAAGTACCCTACATTTTGTCACAACTGTTATGCATTCTGTCACATCTGATATCTCTTCTGTAGATTCATCTAGTTACCATATACAAGTGAGTTGTTCTACTACAAGTGAGTTGCCATCAAGTACAACACATACATCATAATGCCAACAATCTCCCCCTTTGGAATTGATGGCAACCATGTTGGTGTTGATTGCCACAAGCTGTAGAAACTGTTAGAGATAACAAACAAGACCAAAATACTCTCCCCCTTTGACATCAAGGGCAAAGGGCTGACCAAAAGAACAATTTCATATCTGAACAGCTGAATATAAACATTGATCATGCTCCCCCTAAGCACATGCTGAAAATCCCCCTTTGTACGTGTTGAGATGCACTATACCATCCCTACTCCCCCTCAGCACATGCAAAGTCTACAAATATTTTCCAAAATAATAACATAACTCTATCACTAGGCTAACTGAATTTTATCTTCTTATCATCAAAGACTCATACAAATGTCAATCTCCCAACCAAGCTGGGATATACTGAATTTGACTCATCCTCCCAACCAAGTGGGGATATACATGACTGAGATATAACAATTATTACATCATCCTCACCATGCATAGTGGGGTTACAAATTGCATCACATGATAAAAAGGGACTCATCAAAAGACTACAACAAACAGAGACAAATTATTACATCATGGATCTTTATATGACCTTTACATCAAATGATATACATGACATTTATAACAGAGACCAAATATCTAAACAAGACCATGATAGTCATCAGCAACTATCATACACCATGTATGTTCTGCTCCATAAGCATTTGTCAACAGTATCTAGACCAGGAACTTGTATATGTCCATCATTAGTTCCCAATATATGACAGTGTAAATATCATCAACCTGCGACAAAGTATGTCTGCATATAGATATCAAGTCATCCTCTTGATCTCATCAAGATCAACTTGCTTTGTTTCCTTAGTAAAAAGAGCCTTATCATAGCCTTCCATGAATCAACTAAGCATATGTCATATTTCCAAGTAATAGGACAAAATCATTCACATCATATCATATGTATGTGAAAACATCATAGTCATCATCTATGATCATAACATCATCATCAAGAACTGTGTAATCTTTCCACAAGAACCTTCAATATATCAACCATGTATCATCACTAGGGAACATCCCACATCTGATAAGCATCAACCATGATAATCAAAATATGTGAGTATCAACCTATCATCATAAGGTAAGAACTCATCATCATTATGTGATTAAGTAAGCCATGTCCATGTCTTCAACTAGCTATGTCTTCATGCGACCTGCAATAACACCATTCTCTTGGCCAGCCAACAATATTTATCAATATGCAACTTAAGTAATCATCCATGTATCCAACATAATGTGTGTCCATCAATTATGTGTCTAGCACATGGTCATTTGTTCAGCTTTCTTGATACCATCAACAACAACAATCCTCAATGATGTGAGAACTATAGGAATCCTGAATCATAACTACACCATATGCATCTTTGAAGGCATGATGACACCAGCATAAAAGAAATGAGTGGCTTATCATCAAATAATGAAGTTGTGTACTTAAGCTTTGTACTTCTCCTTGTCCTTATGAAGATCATCATGTAAGCAACATATATGTATTGTATACATCATCAAAAATTCATCCACAAGCATCCATAAATCTTATTTGAATAACAACTATGTAACCCCAATCAATACAAGTATCATATGAGGTTTCATCATGGGCAACTCATAACCATCACAAGCAAGAAGTATCAATTAAACACTTTAGCCACATAAGCATAATCATCATTGATTAGGTACCTAATCATCATTGATTAGGTACCTAATCATCATTGATTAGGTACCAAACATAATGGCAACAATGCTTTGTTAGCAGCATAGCATGTTCTCCCCCTGAACCTGTTCCACCTGTTCACTGTTAGATTTGATCATTGCATATATCAATAAGAAGTATTGAGGCATCATCATTAATCAGATATACATCAAGTTATCAACAACTTGTGAGGATCTAAACACTTCTAAATAACAGCCACAGATGATATGAAAATGAAACTACTTGTATTCGTTGTTCAAGGTATTCATTTACATTAAATTATATGTGAAAACTGTTATTCATGTCTTGCAATTGAAACAAAGAGATTTTGGTAAATTTCTGAGTCTTATGTTTGAAGGAGGATTATTTCAATTTAGTGTTTATCATATCAAATTTGAAAAACACAGCAAGATATATTCACATAATATAACACAACAGTTGATAAGGTAGTTCACCCCTCCCGGGCTACATCTGTCGGGTCCAAGGCCCCCAAATGGGCATGTCCTTGCTCTTATTAGATGCTCAAAATGGTTATACAATGATATGAAAGCCTAAAAAGGAAAAATAAGCTGTGAAAATGAGCTCAGAACATAGAAAACAGTCAAAAATGACTTTTGTTTCACCTCCAATGGCTAACCATAGCCCAATACAGCTCCAACACTCCCTAGGCCCTAATAGCTCTCAAAGATTATTCACTGAAAAATAACCTGAATATGAGTACTAATGGCTCTAAAACCTATACCATTGGCTCTGGAATGCTCAGAATACCCAAAATAAATAAAAAAATCGCTCCAAAAGGATCTCCCTAGTGAAAGTTATGACCTCCAGAGGTTTTCTTCTGTCTCCCCTAAAGAAACTCCACTAAACTTGGCTTAACTGGAGTTAGCCCCGCTAAATTTGGCCAACGTGCCTAAAATGGTGGTCTCCGCCAAGCTGACTGCCAGCTGACCATAACTGGTGGTGGTAATGGCACATGTGAACACGTAACTGACCTTAACCGCAGGTTTGGAGTTTATCCACCAGTTTAGCCTGTGGTTTTCGAGTTCTAGTCATATGGTTAGGGGGCTGGCCCTTAGGGGCTAGCCCCTTTTCTGCCCCAACCTAACCTTAATCAAACTTTAAATAGGATATGACTTCTTAGGTGGTTAAGATCCACGGTGTAGGCAGGTCGTTCGGGCCTGTGGGCTGGTAGCACGGAGACCCGCAATCGAATCCTGCGAAGTGCCAAAACTTTTACACCATAAACTTTGTAGACTTGGGGCCACATGGCAGCCTCTGGGTAGGCCACGTGGCATCCATCCATTGTTCAATAGGGGATATTCCATATAATATTCCCAAAATATTATGAGGAATATTCTCAAAATATTCTTTTTTAATATTTTTTATTCACTGTCAACCCAAGTCAAACTGATTTTTTGAAGGACATTGTAAACTTCAAACTTGAATAACTTTCACATACAGTGTCAGATTTGAGTGCCATTTGCGGCTACAGGATCATTTTGACGAGGCTATCCAGTCATTCTAGTTTCAACCAATTCTAAGCAATTCAAAATTTGAGCATTTTTTCCACTTAGGACATGATCACCTAATCACACCTCCCAAATCGAAAGCTTTTGGACCCCAAAAGCTCTCTGATTACCGAAAATGAAGACGAGGAGACTGATTCTCCACTCTTCCAACCTTGAATAACTAAAACCTCCCGACTTCATCAAATTGAGCTTCTCATAAAAAGACAAATTTTCCCTTGAATTCATTGACTAACCATTGCTAAGATTGACTGAGTCATGATGAAAATTCTTGAAATTTGTAGAACAACAATAGAAAGCATACTATTTATGCAATGGTCAAACTTCAAAGAACACTTAAAATAAATTTCACCTTGCCAACTGTTCACATGGCAAATTTTTTCTGAATGAGCCCTATACTTGTGCCGATTCCCAGCGAAGTTTTCTCGCCATACCAATCTACCATTCTGAAACCAACATTGACCCATGCTGAACTGTGTGCCCTCTTTGCTTGTATACCTTTCCTTCTCATGGAATCTTGCACTGCTTTGCACCAACACTTCGTTCTCTGCACCAATCAACACCAAAGGTATCTTGTGAAACCTTTTGTCATCTTCTTTCAAAGACAAACTGTTATCAGATTGAAACATATCATCATTTATATCAGCAATAATATGAAAAGGAAATTGTACAAAATCTTGTTGTTTAACCATCAACAAATTCATATTTTGACTTGCATTAACTAGCCTTTTCAATTGCCCTGCATGGACTAAAGAATATTCTAGCTTCTTCCTATGTGCTCTCACAATGTACTCTTTTCCATCCTTGAACAAGTGATACTTATTCTCATGGTGATGGAAGATTGCCTTTCTATCAAATAAATATGTACTACCCAACACAACACCTATAATGTCAAGCGGTACTACATCCAGTTCCACCCAATCAACATAATGAGCTATTACGGCGAAGCGCAAGATGCACTTTTTGAGACTTGTAAGTTTGCATCCTTGCATATCCACCCAAGTGGATAAGACTTTGGATGTGGAACTGTCTCAAGTTTTAGTTGTTTGACCAAGTCTTCTTAGCTAAGATTAGCTTGAGACCCACTATCAAAAAGTGTGTCTATCTTTGTGTGGTTTGAGATTATCCTCACCTGAAATAGCTCTATCCTCCTCTTTTCATTTTGAGTTTCTTTGTGATAGTTTAATGTGCTAGAACTGGGATTTGTTTCTTGTATAACCTCTTTCCCCTTATGTTATCACTCAGGTTGTCCCTAGGCTCCTTGTAGGGATACAGCCGATGTAACCACAAACCAATCTTTGGATTGCAATTTCTAGCCCACCTGCAATCAGAGAGGGCTCTCTCTTTAAATGATTCAACTCTATTGATGATCTTAGGCTAGCTTTTGGCTCTGGGGTTTTGTTTGTGTTTGGATGGAAGGTAGGAATCTCAAGCAAAGAGGCAAGGTAAGGTGTGATAAGTTTCAAACCATTGGGCGTGGAGTCATGGATTATGGATTGCTAGTGCATTTTCTTGGTCACAAGAGGATTATGGAGCGGGATAGCCACACAGGATACAATTATCAATCTACTGAAAGAATGGAATCAAAATCAGAGATGAAAGGCAAAGGAGAATCATTTCATCATACTGGAAAAGAGGAGAAATGGATGAATGGTGACCTAGGAGCAGTTAAGAATTCCTAAATTCTCATTCATATGTGAAAGAAACAGCGTAAACAAGATCATTTAAGTATACATGCTCATAGCTATTTCTGATGAAAACATAGAAAAATGCAGAAATTGAACTTAAGGTGTAGTGAAACAAATCTTAAGCTATTCTTTTTTTCTGCAATTTAGAAGGCGGAACGGTGGTAAAAACATGAAAATTAACAGACGAGAGAAACACTTATTGAATCATGTAGAAGCACAGGAATTCCGTAATCACTCCTTGGCCAATTGAACACATCAAGCATTCTCGAAATCCAAGCTTTCGGCAATCTTTGATTATAGAAAGTATGACAGTTACAGTGCGGGTCTCTGCTTGGAGAAAATGCTGGGAAGAAAATTAAGCAATGTCTTCGGCTTATTAACTAACCAACCTACCAACCAACCAACTCCTCACTACATTGTTCAGGGTGGTATATATAAGCAAAATATCGGAAAGACATTCATTACATTTGACCTAAACAGGTCTACTAGAAAAGCTCTTCAAATATCTAAGTGTTGCTGGAATTAAATGCAGGTGAATGGTTTTGGCTGCGCTAGAGGCAGCTGAATCAGAAAAGATCACAATGTGGCCCTTGGGGGCTTGATGCAGTGCTGCTGGAATGATTATGCTTCAGGATCTGTAGTTCTGCTCTGGTGCGAGTTAAATGTGCAATGATTATGATTTGAGGGCTTTGAGTGGCTTCACCCTCTTTCTTTGACTCTGCTGGAAGGTATTAAATGTTCTCTTGCTTCGGGCCGCTGCTTAAGATTTTCACTGATACTCTTTGCCGCTACATTGATGGCTTCCGCCGCCTACTGATACACTTTGACACGCTTGTTGCCTGATGATTTGATCTGATACACTTTAAACTCTGTCATTGGTCCTCTGTTGTCTTTAAACCGGATCAATTTGGCACGATCGGGCGATTTTCGAGCTTTTTCGGTGCACAACGGGCCAAGGAATCAAAAGATTCCCCAAAACGGCCTATTTCCCGTAGCGATGTGCGATTAGCGCTTCACGCTAATCACGCATCGAAAACTGCCTCTGTTTCTTGTTCTGGAGCTCCGAAGTGCGATTTATCTTCCTGTGCGAATTTTCGGCTTTCTGGCTGCTGACATCAGCATGATGTCAGCCGTACGATGGATGACGTCAGCCTGCGGTGGGTCCCTAGTACAGAAGTGATATGGTGGGGTGCTGATACTGAAGGCGATGCCATTAACTTCTCCGATGCGATCGCAATATCGCATCGGCGGGGAACGGGAAGGTGTTTTAGTTGGACATTTGGCGCTTTCGACCGCCGATCGCCGATATCGCGATATCGCGTCGGGTGGCGACGGATGGGTGATAACTTGCATGGAGAGGATACTGCGATCTTGCGATGCGATCTGGCTTTCTATGGTCTGCAAAGTGTTAAAGAAGTCGACAAGGGGTTTGTTGCGGTCGAAAAGAGTAAGTAAGTGGGTCTGAAAGGTATTTGAGGCTTCGGAAGGGGTCTGATCACCTCAAAAGGAATTTTATACTCTGGAAGGAGTCCATTGTATTTGGAAGATAGTTCGAAGGGGCAGCATGAGGGTTCTTGCTAAGTTTCAGGTAAACTGAGCAATTCCCGGGGATACTTATGGTTATTTTTCAACCAGGGGGAGGGATATTTACATAGGGGATGATTTACATAATATTAGTAGGGGGACGGGAAAAATAGGGAGCTAAATAATAATGTTAGTGGTTAATATGGAGATGGTAAGAAAGCGCTAAGTTCAGGAGACCTTAGGCTGTTACAAGGGGGTAGAACCATTTTTTAGAGAAAGTATGGAACAACTTTGAGTAAAGGAGGTCTATACTCGAGTTACTGTTATGAAAATGATGAAACTTAAGAGGTATCAAGCAGATCTTGACCTCTTTTGGGGAAGTTAGTTAATGATTGGGGGAAAGTGGAGAAAGGGAGTTAGTTATACCTATTTTTGAGCTTCTCGCATAGAACTGTTTGCTGATTGTGTCCTAAGTAAAGATGACACCTGGAAATCTGGGACTGATCAGCAATTAAGATTCAGCAACCTCAAAACTACCTACCCAGCCTACTTGCCTAACATTTTTCTTCTTTTGATTTGGGTGCACTTAGACTTGCAAACCCATCATTCCATTTTTCTTTTCATGCTTTCCTATCTACAAACTACCCTTATTTCATCCGAGGGCCCAGATTAAACTATTGGGCTCCTCTGATTCTCTACCTATCTAAGAATCTACCAAGATTAAGCTGTTTGGATAGATTTACATTCTCTATATTCTAAAACAGGAAATTTAAACCTAGGGAGACCAAGATTAAGCTGTTTGGACCTCCCTTTAACTGAAAATTGGCGATACCGGGATTTTTCAAAAAATTTGGAAGGCAATTGAATGAACTTGGAGTAGCCTTCTTTGCTTGGAGACTGTTAAGCAAATATGGAGCATTGCAGCATGCAAAGTACGAGATATTTGGCCTGTAAAAATGTCAATCATGAAATATGAATAACCTGCTTCAGCAGGAAGCTAACAATACTGTTAATACCAAGAGTAAGAAGAAATCCTCCAAGAATTCTTCTCCTATTATAACTTTACCAGATTCCCCGAAGGGAGAGTCTTCACCTAAAATTTCTGCCGATGTTCATGTTGTAGAATCATTTACGACCAAATCAAAATCTAACGGTAAGAAGAAAGGCAAGAAGAAGAATAAGAAAAACTCGAAGGAGAAATCCGATAAACCTGAATCTACTGATGAGAAACGTAAACCTTGCTATCCTTGTCTCATCTGATATGAGGAGCATTTTACAAGAGATTGTCCACATCGTGTCGAGGTTGCGAAAATCGTCAAAGGTTCACAAACACCTACTGTTTTGAAGGATCCTTTTCCAAGTCAAGACAGTAAGATGATAGGTTCTTCTTCTAGTGCCTCGAAAGAGCCCATAATGATGATGTCACATGTAAGGATTACGACACGATCGCAAGATTATGGAAGTAAGAGTCCTCTTGGTGGTAAGGAAATAGAATCTTCTAATTCCAATCTATCAACCTCAGCTCTGTCTGGTTCCGATCCGCTACAGATCGAGAAACCAAATCCCGACTTAGTAATCAAACCGCCCGCTAAGGGTATACTTCGAAAGTTAGCTTTCAATCCACATGCGAGAGCTGCTTAGAACTATAACATTGTTGAAGATTTGGTTGTTTCCCCTTCAGCAATGTCAGCTTTGGAAGTGCTACAATCTTGTCCAGCACAGCGTAAAATGCTATTGTCGGCTATAGGATTTGTTGATCTTCAGGACTAAAACCTCATAGTCTTCGATTTAGAAAATAGTACACCTTGTTTACTTCATCAAATGGCTTTCCAGATTCCAGTGTTAGTAAAAAACAGACCTTGTTTTAGGACTGTGATTGATGATGGAGCTTCCACGTGTATTATGTCAATACAGTGTTGGAAAACCCTTGGTTCTCCTACACTTAATCAATCCCTGATGATTTTGAAGGCCTTTGATGGCCGAGGGTTTCATCCTTATGGCATTTTGCAGGACTTACCTATAGGGGTTGAAGGAAAAACTGTTAATCTAGATGTGGAGGTGGTTGATGCCCCTCTGGATTACAACCTTCTTTTGGGTCGTAGCTGGTCTTATGCCATGACTTCTGTTGTTTCATCGGTCTTTCAGCTTATTAAATTTCCACACAATGGAAAGATCATTACAATAGATCAGTTATCTTACTTTTCGTCTGACCCATCCTCTGCTGGGAGTATTCAACATGTTGGTAAAACCGCTATCCCTTATAAGGATGTTGGGGTAGGATTAGCTAAAGATTTAGGTTTACTCAGAACGTTTTAATTTCCTCCTCCCAACGTACCATCTCCTTTCACGACCATTCATATGATTTCGTCAGAATCCATAGTTCTTGACGATCCTTGGATCGTTCCATTCGATTCCGAGGTGGACTCTCTTGGTGATGCCATGCCTTTGAGTCCCTTTGAAGTTGCTTATCAGGCAGTACAGTCATTTGTCGACTCAAGTTCAACCAACCTTGATCTAGTGAATGAGATCCATGGAAAATCACTTTCAATCTCAACCTCAGATTCAACAACCTTTTCTGAAACCATTCACACTGATGAACAAACTCGGGAACTGTTGTTTGTTGATGCGTTACCATGGGAAGATCTTCATCATCAGTCTTCGTTTTTACCTGAGATTGATCATTTTGAAAATGATTTTTCATCTATTTTTACCGCTGAATATGTCAAAGAACCGCAAAATCCATTGAAACATCCCAATTCTTAACAAAATTTAGCCAATATTTCTCGAACGGTTCCTATCAACATTTCAGTCAAACTTGGGATTGTTGAAAACATTCACATAGGTTCTTCTTGTACTGACACTGAATTCAACACATATAAAGCCCTATTTCAAGAATTCCGTGACGTGTTTGCCTGGTCCATGAAGAAATGCCAAGAATTGATCCTTCAATCATTGTTCATGAGATCAAAACCTACTCGGATGCTAAACCCGTCGAGCAACGGTTGTGTCAGATACACCTAAAGAAGTTGCTGCCATCAAGACAGAAGTTGAGAAATTACTTAAAGTAGGTTTCATTTATCCACTTCCTTCGATGGATTAGTTATCGACTATTGTTCCAGTTACTAAAAAACAAGGGACGATAAGAATATGTATCGACTATAGGGATATTAGTCATGCTTGTCTCAAGGACAATTATCCCACACCCTATATCGATCAAATTATTGATGATTGTGCTGGTAGTGAAATTTTCTCCTTTATGGATGGCTTTTTTGGATACAATCAAATTAACATTCTACCTGTCGATCAACCAAAAATGGCATTCATTTGTCCATGGGGGACATTTGCTTATTGCAAGTTACCTTTTGGATTGACGAACGCCAGAGAAACTTTTCAAAGGGCTATGTCTTATGCATTTCATGACATCAAGCACATTGTGCAACCTTATCTCAATGATTTACCAGCTCATTCATTATGGAGAGTCGACCATCTCACTCACTTACGACTAATTTTCATGAGATCTAGGCATTATCGGATTGGGCTGAATCCACACAAGTGTGTTTTCTGTATAGAAACGGGTCGTTTATTGGGATTTGTTGTATCCAAAGCCAACATTCGTGTCGATCCTTCGAAGGTCGAAGCCATTGTCAAGTTACCACCTCATTTGACACTTCGCCTACTCCAGAGTTTGCAAGGGAAAGCAAACTTTTTATGTCGTTTCATTCCTAACTATGCCGAGATTACAAAAGGTTTCACCCGGTTGTTGAAACAGAACACTCCATTCTTTTGGGACGAGATAGCTGACAAATCTTTTGATGCATTTAAACATGCATTGACCCATGCGCCGTTATTGCATCCTCCCAACTACAACCATGATTACTTCTTGTACCTCGCCGCTTCCCATTCCACCATTGGGATGGTTTTAGTTCAACAGGATGAATTCGAAAGTGAACATGTGATCTATTATCTTAGTCGGACTCTAACTCCAACTGAGTTAAAATATTCACATGTGGAGAAACTAGCCTTAGCTGCAGTCCAAGCTGTTCAGCGATTTCGTCATTACATTTTGTTATGCAAAACCACAGTCATTTCTGACTGTAACACTATGCAATACATTTTGACTAAACAATTGCTAGGGGGCAAGTATTCCAAATGGATTGTCATCTCGTAGGAATTTGACTTGGAATTTGAGAAGGCCAAGTCAAAGAAGTCTTTGGTTTTTGCAGAATTAATGTGTGACTTCCCTCATGCTGATACCGAACATGTGGTGGAAGAACCCATTGCGGATGAACCCTTGTTCCTTATCAACACTATTGATCCATGGTATGGAGATATCATTGTCTATCTCTGGACCCAATCTTTTCAGCCAGACATTTCACGATCTCAGCGCCGAAAAATATGATTCCAATCCCAACCTTACACTATTATTGGAGATACTCTTTATCATCGTGGGGTGGATTCTGTTTTCCGTCGTTGTCTTACTCATGATGAGGCTAAAAAGGTTCTTAATGATTGTCACTCTGGAGCGTGTGGTGGTCATATTTCTGGGTATGCCATAGCCCAAAAGATTTTACATGCTGGCTATTCCTGGCCGTCCTTATTCAAATATTGTATTACTGCAGTCCAAAAATGCCACAATTGCCAAATTTTTGATCGTAAGATGCGCGCTCCTCCTGCTCCTCTCCACCCTATCATTTCCCTTGGTCCATTCACAAAATGGGGTATCAATTTTATTACATGTAAACCTCACTCGGCCGGGGGGCATGCGTATATCATCCCTGTGGTAGATTATTTTACGAAGTGGGCCGAGGCGATGCCTACATTTTCGGCAGACAACAAAACTGCTGTGATTTTCGTTTTCAACGATATAATTACTAGGTTTGGTGTTCCCCAAGCGATTATCACTGAGCATGGGAGTCATTTTCGAAACATCATGATGACTGAACTTATAGATCAGCTTGGCCTACGTCACGATAGTTCCACTCCATATTACCCACAAGCAAATGGTCTGGTTGAAGCAGTCAACAAAGTTCTAGTCACCATGATCCAACGAAGCATTGGGATTTATCGATCAAATTGGCATAACATGTTACTTTCAGCGCTTTGGGCATACTGAACCTCAATCAAAACATCAACAGGTTTTACTCCCTTTCAACTGGTTTACGGTTTAGAGGCAGTATTGCCCATTGAATGCAAAATCCCGTCATTACAAATTGCCATGCAATTATTACCAGCCACTTCCGAAGAGGAAAAACGTTTATTATACTTAGCTCAATTAGATGAGAATCGACGTAATGCTGCATTAGCTGTCGAAACTCATGCGAAAAGGATTAAAGCTCAGTATGATCAGAATGTTACACCTCGCAATTTTTCGGAAGGAGACCTAGTCTTATTTTACGATCAAGCAAACGATAAGCTAGGGGCTGGCAAATTTGTACCCATGTGGCATGGTCCATATATTGTCAAGCGAAAGCTGGCAAAAGCAACCTATGAGCTAGAAGATTTTGACGGTGTCTCTTTAGGCAAACCTAGGAATGGGCTTTATCTAAAGTGATATTATGCTTAAAAGATTAGTGTGGAGATTTATTAGACTAGTTTCTTTCTAAATTTGGTGTGTTCTTAGATTAAGGATGCGTGCTTTACTTTAGAGAGTGTTTTTCATTATTGTTTATGCTTATCTTGATTTTACTCTTGATATTGTAGATGTCGACGCCTCTCCAAAAATACATCGGTTTCACTGATGGCGCTTGTCGTAGTACATGGAACATCTCTTCCGCAGCTTGGGTTATCTATTTTCCCTCTGACGAGTTAGTATCTATGCATGGGGTAATCCTCGGTCAAACAATGAACAACATTGCAGAATACAGTGTAGTGATTGAATTATTATCTGAATCCATTTCATTTGGAATTCGAAGTTTGATAGTTAATTTAGATTTGGAACTTATTGTATTACAGCTTAATCGAGTTTATGCCATTAGAAATCCAGTATTATTACGATTATTTTTGAGAGTCTGTCTCTTGGAACGAGAATTTGATTACATAGAATATCAGCACATTCCAAGGTATTTAAATACATTAGCAGATGCAGTTTCTTCTCGAATGTTAAATAGACATTTGCATTAACTCAAACAGTAAATTTAAAAACATTTCATAACATGTTTTGCAAGATAACCATAATAATAATATAGTATAGCATAAGAGTGTGTCAAAATATACATCGTCCTCGATCATAGGTTGAAAAACACCTTATGATCGGCAAAAATGATAGTATAAAAAGTCCAAAAATGAGTCTACAAGGCAATCATCCTATCACTGGTGATGATCCTGATAAGACACCATTGCTCGGCCCACCCTGCAAAGGAACCTCCTAAAAGGTCTTGGGACCCCAATCACATAGCGCTGAAGTCTAAGAGGAATGTCATCTATGCTAGTCTCCGGAATATCTGCGGTCAAGCGCTCTAGATGGCTCTCCAACTCGGCCAAGGTCTCTGCTGATCGGTGCTGTGGGGTTGGTGCTGTGGCAGTTGGTTGTCTTCGATCATAGGGCTAGAGAGTGGCTGGTCACCGTGGACCCACATCTTCATTTAAAACTTTTTACTATTAGTTTTGGGACGATTTAAAAAATAAAAAAATACATATATAATTAAAATGTTGAAAACAATTTTACCTCTATCATCCCATTGCTCTCCTGGTGGAAGAGCCATGTCAGGATCACCACGATAATCCATCCCAGCATATGGAAAATCCTGAATAACAAAGAGTTGGTTCTCTAACCAACGAAAATACTCTGGTGTGAATCGAACAACCTCGGTACCCTCCTCAGGATGGCGGGCCATGACTGCAACCCATCACATAACCCGAGGATCTCGAGGAAGTCCAGCCTCAACAGTGAGTTGCTATGGAACCAGCATAGGTACCCTCTCTAGGGAAAAGCTGACAAATAAATAACCATATCCAAAGTTCTTTAGCTGTCCATTCTTCGCCCTAGTCAATTGGCCCTTCACATCGGCCAATACAGCATCACACCAGTTGAAGATGGTGCCTCAAAAGCAGTCTATTGCCATGCGCATCTGGGAACCTATAGCTAGATGCAATGCTGCGCTCCTGCAAAGTCTGGTAACAGTAAAAGTGATCACCTTTAGTTCAGGGCGGGAGATGGTTTTAACATCTATCCGTTTGTCCGGATTTTGGTTATTACAGAACTCTAGTCGGAGACTAGCAACAGATTGGCCACCTGGCCTAGATTCGAACAGAGATAACTCCGCACCTCTCTTGGGCAAGCCAGTAAAAAAGTATATGTCATCAGGCTCGATTTCGAGCTAGTTTCCACCAATAATGAAGCACTGGTCCTGTATGCTCCACCTGTTCACCAGCCATTGTAGAAAGTCTACTTGTGCCCTCATGCTAGGTATGGTCCAAAATTTGAATAGCCCGCATGCTCTCAATGCTTGTAATGAAGGTGGATGGAGTAATGTAGCTTGATCCACGTCTTTGTGCTCTCTTTCCCGCCAAACAAGCATCTTGTGTACCTACATTGCAAAATAGGTGGATTAGAATTTTCATTTCAAAATTCTATGGGGCAAAAATGAGGAATCTAGGGTTTAAAATCCGCATTCCGTGGGGTTCGCACCCATCCCTTTAGAGACAGTGCATAGGTGCGCACTTCTCCTTAAGGACAGGTGCGACACCCTGACTTTTCTATGTGCATAGAAAAATCGGGGTGCGTAGGGGCCACATGGCGCCCTTGCGCAACTACTGTGGGCGATTTTTTGCCCTAATTTTCCTCTAAAAATCAATTTCCAAACCTAAAACAAAATTTTAAATGGATGAAATGCAAGTCAGGGACAATGTGGATTACCTGGAGAAGATGGTTCTCAATTCCAGCGGTCGGATTTTTTGCAATCTCCACTGGAAGTTTTTTACCAAAAGCTCTTACTTTTTACTCCAAAGGTAAACGATAAAAATGAACTTGTAAAAGCCCTTTTTATAAGATTTTTTTGAATAAATAAATTAAATTTATTTATTTTTTACTTTGAAAAGGTCATTTTTGGTGCATTTTTATTATTTTTAAAACAAATATGAGTAATGTTTGCAGGTTTTGTGCATAATATTGGGTATTCAGGTGAGATTGGTCATTTTCAACAAAAAACACATAAGAGTCCTCTTTAAGCTCTTTTCTGACTCGTAAAATATGAAAATATTGCCGAGTTTTTCTTTTTAAACTCGTTAAAACGGAATTAAAAAGACGGTCCTTTTACAGCTCTTTTCCAGCCGTATAAACATGAAAAGATTGCCGGACTTTTGTCGTTCCAAGTGCGATATTGGTAATAAAACGACGTGTTTTCGATTGCTTTTTTACTTTTTTCAGATTGAAGGCATGAATTATGAAAAGTACTCCTTGATCGTAATGATCAAGCCGTTCTCTAAAGTATTATTTTATACTTTTTTGGGCTTGGGAGACACAAATTTACGAAAAAGGACAACCATGGAGTTTTCTTAAGTTTTTCTTCTGACTCCCTAAAATTGAAAAACACCAAGTTTCTCCTATACTGGACTTGTTAAAATTTCATAGTAAAGGACCTATTCAATTACAAACAGGAACTGACCACTCCTTCTTAGGGTTCAAATCTAAACTAAGTTGGACTCATCTGAAGGATGAGCTTATAACCAAGCAAATGTTATCCTCCTCAAGCTTGTCAAAAATAAAGAGGTACTTGCCAGAAATGGTGGGGGAAAAGAGAGAAAACTGAACTTGTTTGTCATACTTTGTGTTTGAAAATTTTTCCATCACTCTTGAACACGACACTTTTATCCACTTGGGTTGGGAAATCCTTTAAGCAGTTCCTTTTTTAATAACTTGCATACACAAACAAACACACATCAAAGCATACCTGCGTATAATAAAACATGTTCATTATGAAGATCAAAGAGCTCATAAAATAAACCATTAGAGGTAGTTCATTAAGAAAAACAAACTTGATTGTATTAAATTTATGAATAAAAGAACCTTACAACCTTTGCCTTGATGTTGCACAAGTTCTTTCCAGGGTCCAGTAGGAGTCTCCTCTACTTTGACAAGCCTTACTCACTTCCCAAATGACATGAAAGGTATGTGATATCTCCTCTCACAAGCTCAAAAAAGAAGTCTAATTTCCAGCAGCATTTACCCTCAAGAATCTTCAGCTTTCAACCTTTCTTACAACCTACCCAATGCATGAATTTATAGTGCAAATGGAGGAAGTTGTAGGTCCACCATTGAAGGGATAAGTTCCTCCTTCAATGGGATAAGCACCTCATATCATGGAGTTAGCTCCCTTAGTTATGGAATGGATGAACCAAGGTGGAGCAGACTTGCCAATGCTATATTCGTTCTAGAAGTGTCTAGAAGTGACCTAAGATGAGTTTTTAAGAATGAACTCATGCCTTTTTAACTTTTACAGGGGTTCACACCCATTACTCGACAGACAGAGCGGTTAGGTTCGCAGGAAACATGACCATTGGGTGCAACACCGCAGGCAATGCTAGGAGAAAGTGCGAAACCAGGATTTGAGATATTTTTAAGGTCTTTCTCCCATTCTCAAGGCTTGACATGAAGAGTTGAGGCTCAAGAATTGCAAAGGAGGTATGTATGAGTGTTGATGGACTCACACGAACTGTAGAAAGTCATGATGACAATTTTTTATGTAACAGATTACCCCCTAAAGTGTGAAGTTTGTAGTAGATGAGGATGGTTTTTTGATCATCTAATAAGAGTGAAGGAATTTATCATTTCAAGGATCTTCCTGTGGATACCCCGGTCGGAACCTGTAAAAACATTCAACACAAAATATATATATGTGAAAATATCATCGCTGAGGTAGGCATTCCCATGCTCATATCAAAACTGACTAAGAACTATCTAAAACTCCTCTGATACAGGAATGATTTTGTATTACACCACAAGTAGGAACATATGGACACAGTATGGGCGTAGCCATCTATTTATGAATACTCCACTCTATAATGATAACAAAATTCCTCGCAGCCTGGATGGTGGAAACTAGATCCAGGGTCTTCATTTCTACTTCCCGAACTAGTACGATTCTATCCATGTGAATGAATGTGTCGAAGTCGAACATGATAGAAACCCCTTGATTACCAGTCAATGATGTAAACTGTTAACAAGTGTGAGAGAAACCACCAGTAATGTCAATGGCTCTCAAAATAATCAGTACAATCCATGAAATGTGAATGAATGAGTTGATGTCGAACACATCACAGAATCCTTTGATCGAAGGTCAATGATGCAACCTGTCGTCGAAGGCGAGAAACCTGTCATTGAGGCATGCAAATTCCAAGGTACTGACGATTTCTAGATCATCTTTCTAGATAATGAGCTGAAGTCGATAGAAAGTGATCCGTTATAGGCAAGCCCACAACACGAAATCATAGATCAAGTTTGAAGAAATATATTTGGCAAGGACTAACTCAGGGATGGTCAAGGATGGATGACAGATATTTTGTAGATGAATGGTTTATTTGCACAGACCTCTTGAACACATAACGACATGGCAGATGGTTTGGTGACAATTGACCCAAAGCTAATACCCAGAAACCGGCTGAAGACTTTCAATATGGTTTGATTAACTGTTAGGCAAAGGATTTCCCAACCCAGGTGAACAAAAAGTGTTGTGTTCAAGAGTGGTTAATTGCTTTTCAAAAGACAAAGTATAACAATCAGGTTAATTTTTCTCTCTTTTCCCCCACCATTTATGGCAAGTACCTCTTTATTTTTGACAAGCTTGAGGAGGATAACGTTTGCTTGCTTATAAGCTCATCCTTCGGATGAGTCCAACTTAGTTTAAGATTCGAACCCTAAGAAGGAGTGGTCTGTTCCTGTTTGAAATTGAACGGGTCCTTTACTGTTAAATTTTAACGAGTCCAGTATAGGAGAAACTCGGTGTTTTTCAATTTTAGGGAGTAAAACTTAAGAAAACTCCATGGTTGTCCTTTTTCGTAAATTTGTGTCTCCCAAGCCCGGAAAAGTATAAAATAATACTTGAGAGAACCGCTTGACCATTACGATCAAGGAGTACTTTTCATAATTAGTGCCTTCAATCTGAAAAAGTAAAAAAGTGATCGAAAACACGTCGTTTTATTACCAATATCGAACTTGAAACTACAAAAGTTCGGCGATCTTTTCATGTTTATACGGTCAGAAAAGCGCTGTAAGTGGACCGTCTTTTTAATTCCGTTTTAACGAGTTTAAAAAGGAAAAACTTGGCAATCTTTTCATATTTTATGAGTCAAAAAAGGGCTTAAAGAGGACTCGTCCTAGAGGAACGAGTGGTATAAAGGATAGCAACTAGTTCCGACAATGGTGGAACTGCTCAAAACATGTAATGGTCAAGAGGCTGGCTAACAAAACCACTCATAACTGCGGTCCCTCAGGAAAGGTAAAACAACCAAGTGAAAGCATATGATCGGCCAAAGAGATGGTGGCAATGGAATGAAAACAACCAAGGCTCATCTAACGGAATTGAGCAGATAAAAAGGCAATCACGAGATGTAAAATGGGTATGGGTTCATTTTTACACAAGCTTGAACCATAGAGAACTTTGCTTGGATTCGGTTTCATGTTTACACAAGCTTGAAACGAAAAACTATGCTTGTTATAAGTTCACATGCCCCCTAGCATAACAACGCAAATCGAGGTACATGCCCCCCAAGCTTCATTGCATTCAACCAGGTGGATGAAATGAAGGTTTACTTTCAAGGTTTTGAAAAGACTCGACTCGAAAAGGGAGGTGTTTCATTTCTTAATGAGGTTGACATAGGAAAAGAACTATCCTCAAAACCCTTGTTTCATTTTTTAAACGAGCTGGACACAAGACAAGGAACTATGCTCTATAAGTTCGCATGCCCCCAACATAATAGCGCAAATCAAGGTACATGCCCCCCAAGCTTCATTGCATTCAACCAGGTGGATGGAATGAAGGTTTACTTTCAAGACTCAGCTCGAAAAGGGAGTTGTTTCATTTTTTAATGAGGTTGACACAAGAAAAGAACTATCCTCAAAACCCTTGTTTCATTTTTTCAAAACGAGCTTGACACAAGACAAGGAACTATGCTCTAAAATCCTTGATTCATTTTTTAACGAGCTTGACACAAGACAAGGAACTATGCTCAAGACTCCTTGTTTCATTTTTTAATGAGCTTGACACAAGACTAAGAACTATGCTCATGACTCTACTCTCTACAATCTACCTATATAACCTACTGATTCATTTTTTAAAATGAAGTTGACACAGGAAAAGAACTGTCCTCATACCTGATTCATTTTTTAATGAGGTTGACTCAGTAACAGGAACTTTCCTCGAAACACCCAATTTCATTTTTTAACGAGGTTGATACAGGAAAAAACTATCCTCACGTCTACTCTCTACAATCTACGTATATAACCTACCCTTGTTTCATTTTTTAACGAGCTTGACACAAGACAAGGAACTATGCTCCAGAAGTTCGCATGCCCCCAGCATAACGATGCAAAGTGAGGTACATACTAGAATCCTTGATTCATTTTTTAACGAGCTTGACTCAAGACAAGGAACTATGCTCCAAAATCTTTGTTTCATTTTTTAACGAGCTTGACACAAGACAAGGAACTATGGTCATGACATTCAGTTTCATTTTTTAAAGAGGTTGAGACGGGAACAAACTATCCTCGCGACCTAGTTTCTACAATCTACCTATATAACCTAACTACCTATATAGCCTACTGATTCTTTTTTTTTAATGAGGTTGACACAGGAAAAGAACTGTCCTCATGCCTGATTCATTTTTTAACGAGGTCGACTCAGTAACAGGAACTTTCCTTGAGACTCCTTGTTTCATTTTTTAACGAGCTTGACACAAGACAAGGAACTATGCTCATGACTACTCTCTACAATCTACCTATATAACCTATCCTTGTTTCATTTTTTAACGAGCTTGACACAAGACATGGAACTATGCTCAAAACTCCTTGTTTCTTTTTTTAACGAGCTTGACACAAGACCAGGAACTATGTTCATGACTCCTTGTTTCATTTTTTAACGAGGTTGAGACAGGAACAAACTATCCTTGCATCTCACTGATTATGGTTTCCAACTGGAAGAAAGACATGTCAATGGACACACCTTGATCATGGCTTCCAAGAGGTCTTCATCAGAGGGAAGAATAGTTCTCTGGAAGGAACACATGTCAAGGGACTCAAGAGGGATAAGAACATCGTGTTCAAGAAATCCCATAGAGTTTTCCATGTCAATTACCGGATCTAAATCAAAGGAAGATGAGCAAACAGTGAGAGGCTCACTTACATTGGTATCTGAAAACATGGGACCAGTTGCCACATAATTAACCCATGGCAGGGTAGATACCACTTTAGAATCGGGAACATTTAGGGGTGTCATATTATTGGTAGTTGAAACAAGACTAGGGAACGAAAGCTGGTCTACAGTCACAATATTTCCATTGTGAGGGAAAGACATCACGCGAAAGAGTGTCGATACGACAACTTTCATTGCATAAACATAGTTGCGCCCAAGGAGTAAATTGAAATCCAAGGGACCTCGAACTACCATAAGCTCAATATAGACAGTTTTACCTTCCAAGGTATTAGAAAACGTAGGAAGGATCCCTAAAGGTTCACTAATGGTTCTGTTAAAAGCTTTCAGATTTTGCGTAATAGACACAAGCTGAGGGGAACCCAAAGCTTTCCAAGCAGTTGAGGATAAAATACTAACAAAAGCACCTTCATCTACCTATGTGCGGTGTATGTCCCTACTACCAACCTTGACAATGTTTTGGAAAGGGATGGAGGAAGGAAGACGAGGTTCTGTCAGTCTATTCCAATCAAAGGAAAAGACCTCAGTACTTGGAGGGGCTTCTGTAGAAACAGGTGAAATGCCCCCCGGTGTAGAAGAATCTGATGTAACAAGAAGAACCTGAGCGGTATAAGGTTCACTCTCTAAAGGGAGAGTGGGATCGACCGAATGTGAAATTGAATCGACCACTTGATCAACTAATGGATCATCAACCTGAGTGATATGAGTTTCACTCTCCAGTGGAAGAGTAGGATCGACTGTACTTGAAATTAAATCAATCACTTCGTCAGTTGACGGTAGGTTGGGAGAAAGTTTACGGTAACCAGTTGGAAATTCTTGCTGTGGAACAGT
>APFE030248223.1:0-24622 GCA_000404065.3 Pinus taeda
TCCTCCTCTTCATATTCTATGTAAAATAATTTTTTCTTAGCACACTTATGACCTTTAGTGCATTTGCTATCACAATTGTAACAAAGCCCTTTTTCTCTTTTTTCTTCCAATTGTTGTGGTGTAACTCTTGTAGGTTGTGGAAGGCTAGAAGAAACAACACTTCCATCTTTATAGTTGTGAGGGGTAGACTTCCTTGTTGCCATAATTTTACTTTCCACTATGTAACAAAGCCCTTTTACTATTTCCAATTCTTGTGGTGTTGCTCTAAAGAAGGTGTTGCTCTTTGTATCCTCATAATGTGCTATAATTTCCTCCGTGAAAATTGACCACGTAACAATTTTTTTACGAGAACAAAGCCATTTATACCATAAAATTTGATCTGGTTCTAAATATGAAGATGAAATACATACCTTTTGTAACAGTGGTACACCATGTAGATCAAATTATTGCTCCATATGACGTATTCAATTTACTGGATCCTTGCTATCAAACCTCCTCATATTGCTTTTTCTTGATTTTAGGAGCTCGATCTTGAAATGTCTGTAACTCTGACTTTCAGATCTTTAAGTTTTGAAATTGCGACCTGTAGTAGCCCTCTTTTTCCTCTTTACAATGCCACCAGTCTGATCCAAATTGGATTCTCCAAGGAAGAGTTATCCCAAATCTCCCACAGTGACCTGATTATAGACTAGTTCAGTAGAGCGAAGTTGTATGATGTGCCACGAGTCACTGTTTCGACCTTTAGCTCTGAAAAATATATAGCAGAAACTAAAGTCCGTCCTCTTTCTGTAACTTCTTAAGAAATTTCAATCCAATGCTTAGAGAAAAAGTTATGACGATTTTCCCCAGGTCACCTATTTGGAATGTAATTCAGAAGTCTGCAAAAAGACCAACTTCCTCGGATCATATCTCCGCAAATATAGTGCAAAAAGCCCCGAAATTAGGACCCGAGATATAGCACGATGTCTCCTAAAATGGGTTTTTTTTCAACTTCTGAAACGTCGCAGAAAAGAAATTATAGCGAAAATGCCACGATGACCTGTTTGGAGCAGTGAAACCTTAGAATCCAAAGCTCTGATACCAAATGTTATGAAACCAGCACAAGGAAAAGATACAAAATATAGATCAACGCCTTAGAATTCAGCCTCTTCAAGGGGGAAACCTCCTTTACATTACATAAATGAACAATTCTTGGATGATACAAATGACAAAACCTCCTTTCTATATATAGGAGTCTAAGGAGTCACAATATAACCCAGCCGACCTAACAATAATAATATAAAGCCACAAAAATAACAATAGAGGGATTCTATGAGGCACAATAATAACAATATGGGGACAATAGGGGCATAACAATATTAATAAGGGATACAACTACAATAGTAATGGGGTAATCACTAGTATTATAGGGACCTAACACCAGATAAGGGAGTATCATTCTCCTGAGAGATTGATGAATGCATTGGATAGAAAACCTCTGTACAAAAGGCCATGCAAATATTGAATATCAACTAGATTGGACTTAAGCTCAGTCCACCTTTGTTGTTGGGTTTATAGGAAGGAAGGAAGGAAGAAGAAGAAAGGAAGTTGTGGGAAGACATAGAGAAAAATGCAGGTTTCTATCTTCAGGATGACAACGTGTCTACAAAATCTTGGGATGTCAGAGAGGCCATCAGGGCCATGAAGGACATGGACATAGATGACTAGGTTGCTCAAAGGATGAACAACAATTTTAGTAGGGAGGTGATGATGAGGCTCATCAATAGGTATATTATATGTGTCACAATGCAATCCTCCAACTTATTAAATTATCTTTTTCTCACATTTATCTACAAATTTTGTTATATTATGCCTATAGTGAGGAGTAAATATGTGTTACTATGTCATGTGGCCTAATGTGTGTTAAATGCAGGAATTGGAGCAATTTTGAGTTAACTTGAGTGCAGGAAATCAGAGTAGAAAAGCAAGAGAAATTATAGGAGGTGGTCCACTTCCTTGATTCCTCAAATCAATCAAAGACCCCCCACTCTATCTCATCAACTCGGTGTCATTGGCAGCTAAGCAAGTCAAGTTCATTGGCAATTGAGCCAATGCAAGTCAAGGAAGATTTATATTCACCTATTCTCAAGATAGGGAGTCATATATCACTATTTTATAGGGAGTTGTTGGTAGCTCCATTTTTGTATAAATAAACAAGCTAAGGGACTCATTAGGATTCAAAGTTTTATGATAGTCAAGATGCCACTAAGCTAAAGCACATTTGACTATTGTTTTCATGATGTATTTGACAATTTTTGAATGATAATGAGAAGTTATGTTTTCTTCCAGCACTGAGTTGACTCAAAGGGCTGAACCTCTTGGGTTAGGGCCCAACCCTAGCAGAATAATTTGCTCTGTTGTATCTATATTCTTACGGTAGAATATTGAATAATTCCTAAAGTTTATTCATGTTTCTTTTAGCTTAGAAGATTGATTAAGTTTCTTGTGTTTCCATTGAATTAGAGGGTAGATTATTTGTTGCAATTCAGTAGAGTAAAATCCATCAAAAAAGTTTGTGACAATGACCCCTATCTCATCTCCCTCATGGGATCATGATTAGAGGACCCCACTCTCACAACCCAAAAACATATTTTGATAACTTGTTCATTGCATAGATCAAGTTTTAGCATTAGTTATATAATTGTTTATGATTTATTGGAAATATTTATAGTTTTTATTTTTCTTCTCAAGATTATTATAGCTTAGAAGGTAGTTCATTTCATAGATCAAGTTCTTAGCATTAGTTAGATAATTTTTCCAAAATCAAGTCATCTTTTCTACATTAACATGTAATAATTTGCAAATGAAAAGAGAAACGAGTGCAGGTGTTATTGTAGGGTTGTTGATCTACATGCAAGGACCCCTTTCACCAACTCCATTTAGGTCTTCTCCACCTTCTATTGATGCATGCCAACCCATGTTATAAACCTCTGTTTTTTGGTCATAGTGAGCAAGCCATCTTATCCCAAATCCAAACTTATTGAAGTACTGGGTTTGGCTAAGGGTGAAGATCACCTTCTCCACACTTTCCACAACTTTCATACACCCTTTCAACACTTCATATCACCATTTTACCCTCCAACCCCTCTCAGCCAACTTCCTATAGCAATATCATGTAGCTCACCTGTAGCAGCCTGTTTTGACCTTGTTTTGATCTACAATGATAGCCTAGGCCAATTTAGGAGGAGTTTCACCCCTCCACTTGGACTCCATGACCAGAAGTGCCACCTAGACCAGTCCTTTCACTTATTTTTCCTTCCTACAAGATTAGATAGAATTATTTATTTTATTTTTGAATATAGAAATTAGAACTTTATTTACTCCACAAGTGTGAATTATATAGTCAATGCATTATGAAATGGTAGGATAATATTATGTTTTCAAAAAACCCTAATAGCTGGATGATTGAGTGAAAGTTAACATAGTTTCCTTTGTGCAAACTAGCATAAGATTTATGTGCTTTTCATAGCAATTACAAGTTGGCAACTTTAATTTTCCGAGTTGAAAAAAAATTAATTTTTCTACACTAGGACTAGCCTCTACATTCTGCTTTCAATAGTTAGACTCCTTTTAGTTTAGTAGTAGAATGGTTTCGAAGCCTAATGATCAAGTTACCCAATTGAGGGTGGCATGAGTAGGATGATGAATTTTATGTGTATATAGCATTGTCACCTCTAATTTTGTACAAAACCCCAGGTTGATAAAGTAAATTTGAAGAGCCTTTGGATGTTGTAGCACTGTTGGTGCAATACTAGGGCTCACCACTTACCATCCCCAACCGGGATTGGCATTCTGTCAAACACTTGGCATTAATGCAATCTATAGGTCTAGGATACAAGACAAAGCATGAATGACTGTAAACTCTTATGAGACATGACAAGAAGGATCACCACCTTTTCCCCTTAACTGTTTTGATATCAATTAGGTCTTGCATCCATTATCCTTTCAGTTACAAGTAAATACATACAATAACCATGGAAATAACTAGTCATATAACCATGTTTATAACCAACATTTAACCATGAAAAGAATAGTGAGATAAAAACCATTAAATCCACATATAAATAAGTGAAAAAACAAGAGAACTTAGCTTTTAATAAAACATAGGAAAATTTGACCAGGTTCGGGACTTTCACGTTCCACTCAACCATAAACATGGCTGAACCAAAATTTTCGTTTAGCTAGTCACCCTTGTGTCATAATCCAAGCATGAATGTGGGCTCTTATGGAAAAACCAATTTTAAAAAAAACCAAGGGAATCAAGAGGTTAAACCCAATCCACCTTCGCCATACCGTGATCAAGGCAAAATCGGTGCTCTGATCACAAAACCAAAGCAAAATTGGAATTCCATCAGAAATCCATTATTATCCTTGAGGATTTTTTTATTTCCTTGTCTATTAGGCTTTACTTCAATCCAATCCCAGATCACTAGGCCCTAAACCGAGACACCTTCCTCATGCTTTACTATGTATCCTACCAAAACCGGTCAAGGGATTCCAAGTCCTTTGGGAATGTACCTTGAGACCATCTCTGCCCTATATTCTGAAATCCATTCGACAATTCCAAAGCTCAATACAGAGATAAACATCCCAACACACCATGACATCCAAAAAAAGGAAAGGCTAGGTTGAAAACCACTGTCATAACCCAACAAAACCATGCCACCGACAACAAGAGAACCATACACCAACATGAAAAGACATGCATGTGAAAACTAGCTAGGATATCACACATACAATATGTTACCAGAAAGTATTCTTACTGAATTTGCTTGATCCTACTATTCCTTGCTTGATCCTTACTTTCCGCCTTTCCCTTGCTTGATTTTCCTTCCTTGCTCCAAAGCTAGAGTGCTCCAAGAAAAATCTAAATGTCCAAGAGTGAGAGAGAGAAAGAATAATGAAAGAGCTCCAAAAATGAACTAGCCAAGCTTCCCAACTGATCCTCAAAAGCCTTTTTATCAATGAGGCCTCTATTTTCTTCAATTTCCATTATTTTCACTCATTTTCCTCCTCACATACAACCTATGACCTTTCACCTCCATTTTCTCCCAATTTCCTTTATTTTCATAAATAAATTTGCTAAAAATGCCTTTTTCCCTCTTTAATGCCTTTGGCTTTGCCAATTTCCTTTAGCCATAAACACATCCAGTGATGCCACTAGGATATATTTTCCCAACATTCAAGTTGGAACAAGTGTCCCTTAACCATGGTCTTATTTTTCCTTTATAACTTTTATTACTTGGAATTTTCACGAGGGATGTTACATAACCCTCCCCCTTGGGGGAACACCATCCTTGGTGTTAAACCACACCAAGACCTCAACAAAATTGTTGAAGACAAAAAATAAAAATAAAAATAAAATCTCATTACGGTATTTACAATAACCACATATACACATGCACATTTGCTAAGCCAACAAATAAAAGGATACGACACCTATATCAATCAACAAGGGAATCCAAAGGCTCACATCTCCACCCTCAAAGTAATACCAGGATTCACCTCCTTCCCAAGAAGTCCAAAATCCACTGCCATTGTCAAATTGCATCTAATGTACAACATTGTAATCCTGCACCACTTGTCCTCTTAGTGAATAGTTACCGGCTCATTGTTCGAGGGAAAACTCCCAATGTGCAACTAATTCCATCTAGCAATGCTGATGACCAAAACAAATCCATCCCCTACCTTCCTTTCTCTGCTACATAGTCCCTCAGGCAATTTGGTCACCCCCTTCCGTGCAGTCACTAACCTTCCAAGTTCCCCGACATCCCCTATCCTCATCGATCCATCCCCTATCAACAACCAAGGCATATAGTCACCTAAAAACCATCATACCAGTCATAACATGCTTATGGAAATCAATGGACACTATTGGGTACCGATATCCCACAATGGCCTTACTCCTGAAGACTTTACCAACATACTACTACCTATTTCAATTTCTTTCAATGCTGTTGCTAATTCTTGTAGTTGATTTCAACCACCCAACCGGGCATTTCTGTGCTTCCTATACCAAGCACATAACTTCCATTAGATTTAAAATAAATTGAAATAAATTCAAATCATACCTCATTGGTGGCCTGTCAATAAGGTAAACTTGTAATTATGTTCACTTCTTATCACAACAAGTCAATCTAGCATCTTTGACCAAATATTCATGTATAAACATATCACATCAGTTTAGCTCAAAATAAAACCATCATAGATAAAAATCATAAATCAAATGTAACCATTATAAATTAGAATCATAGATCACATGCATAATAAAAATGAAATAAAATATTGATACCTATCCTTTAATCAATCCTTAGCTTCTACCTTTGTCTTTATTCCGTATGCACACTAGATCAGTTTCCACACCCGACAAACATCCAATGACTTCTCCTCAACCATGTGCACATGCACATGGTGTGCATCACATACATACAACCACACACGACATACAACACCATGCAACACATGCACCTACACTTGACATACCACACATACACCCACACCCTGTGTACAACACAATACATATATGTACATAAAGTACAACACCATGAATTAACATGTCATGTTACCATGACTACCCAAGACACATACAGAGTGTTGCATATACACAACACAACATGTAAAAAATGCACATAATACCACACGTACACCAATACCACATGTATAGCATGTACACAATACCACCTATACACAACACCACCTGCACAACGTGTACACACTGTCACATGTACACGACACCACTTGTACAATGTGTACAAAATACCACATGTACATTATACCACATTTACAACATGTACACAATTCCAGATGCACACAACACCACATGAACGACATGTACACGACACCCCATGTACGCAACACCATATGCACAACATGTACACAACACCACTTGCACACAACACTATATGTACAACATGTACATGACACCACATGCTCACAACACCACTTTTAAAATCATGCACGCAACACCATATGTACATAGCACCACAGGTACAACATGCAATCAATACCATATGTACATAGCACTACATATACAACATTTACATAACACCCTATGTACACAACACTAAATATCCAACATGTGCACAACACCATATGCATACAACACCACATATCCATCATGCACATAGTACAATATGTACACAACACCGCATATCCAACATGTACATGGTACCATGTCTACCCAACACTACATATGAAATATTCACACAACACTATTTGTACCACCTTGTACATAACATTGCATAAAAAAATAGGTGCACACACTATATATACACAACACTGCATGTGCATAACATCATAGATGCAACATGTACAACATATACAACATATGCACAACAATAGTACCACACATCCAAACCACAATCTCTACCAAGAAACCTTACTTCCAATGTCTCTCTACCATCCATGCTTATCCTAGCATACCGCAAAGCACATTGTCTTCATTCCACTGATGTATCCTTCAACATTACTTGTCATAACATAAACATAGGAATAATACAAGCATATAATATCAATTCATATCCACATGATACCGACCTCATATATTTTTCATGGCTACTCTTCCCACTTGATTCCTCATAAACCAGGAACCTATTCATGCCATTCACTTGCATAAGTAATCATTCCTCCATAAGAATGATTCCTACCGAACCTGTCAAACAAAAACATACATACATACATATATATACATATAAATATTAACATTAATAATCATGATCCATGATGACCTTGTTAGGCTTGATATACATACACACATCCATGTGTACACATATAGACATCAGCATAATCATGATCACGACATAGTTACCAAATATCATAAGCTAAAGGTTAAAATAACTCCCTTTATGCATGCAACACATGCACAACATTGAGAATAATAATTCCCAATATAGCCAAGGCACTTGACACCTCAGATCAATTTACTTCACCTTTCTTGTTATCTTTCTCATGATTGCCTTGCCACTGTCCATTTACACCAGTGGACCAAATCAATCCAACCAACTGTCATATTCTTGCCTTCAACTACCCTTATACATGCACTGACTTCATCTGAGTCTTACACTACCTGTTGGATTTCATTCATCTCTCCCCTATATCCACTAACTTGCCTCTTTCCTAATCAATTCCTAAGAACCTCAAGACATAAAATGCAAGACTGAGAAGAAAACAAGAAGAAAACCATGGCAAACCAACAAAAATATGACATCGCAAACAAAGTGGCTTGTCCATGTACAAGATGCAAACAAAACCACAATCAAGCACAACAAATCACCAAAAGACCAAAAGCATAATACTGACAACGATCATCATGACTCAATCCCCATGGTTCCCAGTGTTTCCAAGGGAAAGCTCAACCTAAGCCTTCTTCAAGATTTCATGGAATCCTCTTTTCCATGCAATCCCTTCTATCATACTGCCATCAACACATAACTGTTAGTGCATAAATAAAAAATACATGAGTTACCTTATCTTGTTATGTTAAGCAAGTTTCCTTATAGTCGAACACATTTGTGCCATGTCTCAAGGGACTCCAATTCCCTTGATATATCTAGCTATAACTAGGCACCAAATGTTATACTTGTCAAATCCATGTCCATGAATATAATACATGCCCACATAATGTTAGATGAAATCAAGGGTAAGAATAGTTCCTGTATGAAAAGCACTAAATCGTTTGGAATTAGGGTTCTCAAACATAGCCAAAGGATTTCTTGCCCAATTCCTTTCTTTTACTTTTTTACCTTGTTGCAATTGAGTCTCACTATGTACATCACCCAACTTTTAGTTATGTAAACATATCAATTGTTACCTTGTCACGCTAATACCAAGCATGTTTTCCCTACAACTTCTCACACATGTCAATCACATGTTCCAAATATCAAGACAATCATATCTACCAATTTGAAATCAACCTTTACCAAGACTAACAATCATGTCATAATCCATAGTCAACTCATAATCATTAGACCTAATGGTACAACTGTCACCTACTTACACTCAAGTACATATCAGCTATCTCAACACATGTATTAGTACAATCATATTAAAGCAAGATCCTTTTGGAAAAAAATATTATATACACATAATCATATCATTCAAGTAATCAAACATTCAGACAACAAATAGATGACATGATAGACACCAAACACTCAAACACAAAATAAATGACATAGTCAAACATTTAAACACCAAATAAATGACATAAGAAAACTCATACCTTAATGAACCTCAGGGGAGGCTATATTGTCTGCTTAATCAATCTAGTTAGCACGATATAACTTCACAACACATAAGCTCAAGAACAAATAAGATCATGATATCCATAACAATAACTGACTAACATGTTCACATCATAAGATCATTAACATTTTTCATTCATGCATAACAATCACTTATGTATGATCAATCTAGATTAACACAACACAATATCACAATTACATTAACTTATACATAAATGTCATACCCTAACCATTTGCGTAGACCAATCCAAATTAGTATGATACATATAACATCAAAATCTTAATTTAATAAACCTAATCATCAAGTTACTAGAATATAACAACAACAAGCTATATATCATGCTCATCAATAACATATAACCTAATCATCAAGCTAACTATCATATAACCTCACAAATTAACCTATAACATAATCATAAACAACCTATAACATAATCATAAAGTTATCTAACATAAAACAACAATAATAATGCATACAACCACAGGTTACTGTCATTCATGACTATCTGACACATGCGCATATGACTACACTAATCAACTAGCATCTATCATGTATGTAACCATAACATCAATAGAATGAAAGGAATACACATAGCGATAACAACAATAAATGAAAAACATGTCTATAACTCTAATGCCTATAACAATCCACTAACTAACATACCTTCATGCAAAGCATACAATACATGTATGATGATCTTCTCTTACCCCAAAGTCTAGTGCTGCAACCTCACTTTGATGGTCTGCATCTCCTGCTCTATCTTAGTCAAAACATTAGAATGATAACATAAAAACTACATCATGATGACATAACTACATACAAATTACCTCACAATGCATGTTTGACCTACAATACATGCATAACTATAACCATGAGAATGCATGCATAACAACATATAGACACTTACATGCATAACAAATGCATATAAAACCATACACACACAACGACACATCCCATAGAAACACCATCAAACTTCACATAGAGACATCACTACAACCATGATCAACACTGTGAAAATGAAACAAGCACATGGACTACAAGCATAAGGAACACATATGCAACCGACATGAATGCATGACCAACACACAACCCATCCAGTCTGAGGGGTGAACCATGCTTTGATACCACTCTGTAACACCCTCGTCCCACATCTACCCAAGTAACCATCCAATTGAGGTAAACATGTGACAAGAGGCTACTATTATCGGATTCAGCCTCCTATGTGACCTTAAGGAAGTGGAATCAACAAAAACACATCAAACATACCTTCCACATTAGCAACAACACTCCCATGAGCCATCCTAACCCCTCAGGTATTATGCCCTTGAGTCCCATAGATTTTTTAAGCTATTAAACCTCTAGAAGCCCCCATGCTATGGGTGTGCCAACATCCAGAAAGCTCTGGACACTCCCACAAGCTTGCACACCTATGTCCAAGGACCTTTTCTAGCATTCCTGTGCCAAAGTCCATGGAATTTAAGGCACTTTTCAAGCTCAGAATTTTGGCCACTGTCCAGAACTTGCTATAACTTTTGGAATCCATTAAACACATGATGACAAGAGTAATAAACCAAAAACTAACTCCAGGACTAGGCTTGACCAACCCCAACTTGGACTGACGTTCTTTGAAACACTTGGCATCAATGCAATCTACAAGTTTAGGATACAAGACAGAGCATGAATGACTAAAAACTGTTATGAGAGATGACAAGAAGGATCACCACCTTCTCCCCTTAACTGTTTTGATATCAATTAGGTCTTACATCCATTATCCTTTTAGTTACAAGTAAATAAATGAAATAACCATGACAATAACCAGTCATATAACCATTCTTATAACCAACATTAAGCCATGAAACTAATAGTGAGATAACAACCATTAAATCTACATATAAATAACTACAGAAGCAAGAGAACTTAGCATTTATTAAACGTAGGCAAATCTGACTAGGTTTGGGATTTCCACGTACCACCCAACTGTAGGCATGAATGAACCAAATATTTCTTTCAGCCAGTCACCCTCGTGCCATGTTCCAAGCATTATTGTGGTATCTTATGGAAAAACCATTCCAAAAACAACCAAGGGAATCTAGAGGTTAAACCACCTCCACCCTCACCATACCACGATCACACCAAAATCAGTGCTCTGATCACAAAATAGAACTGAACTTGAAATGTCATCTGGAATCCATCACTATCCTTGAGGAATTTTCCATCTCCTTATATCTCAGGCTTTACTGCAATCCAATCTCAGATCACTAGGCTTTAAGCCAAGACACCTCCCTCAGGCTTTACCGTGTATCTCGCCAAAACCAGTCAAGGGATTCCTAGGCCTTTAGGAATCAACCTTGAGACCACCTCTACCCCATATTCCAAAATCCATCCAACAATTCCAAATCTCAAAGTTGAGATCAACATGCCAGCACACCATGACATTCAAAAAAAGGCAATGCTAGGTTGAAAACCACTATCATAACTTGACAAAACCATGCCACTGACAACAAGAGAACCATACACCAACATGCAAAGCCATGCATGTCAAAACCAGCTAGGAAATCACACATGAAATATGTTACCTGCAAGTATTCCTGATGAAGTTACTTGATCCTGCTCTTTCTTGCTTTATCCTTGCTCTCCTTCCTCTCCCTTTCTTGCTTTTCCTTCCTTGCTCCAAAGCTAGAGTGCCCCAAGAAAACTCGAAGTGTCCAAGAGTGAGAGAGTGAGGGAATAATGAGAGAGATCCAAAATAGAATTGACCAAGCTTCCCAAGTGATCCTCGGAAGCCTTTTTATCACTGATGCCTCTATTTTCTTCAATTTCCATTATTTTCTTTCATTGTCCTCCTCACATGCAACCTGTGACTTTTCACCTCCCTTTTCTCCTAATTTCCTTTATTTTCATAAATAAATGTGACAAAAGTGCTTTTTTGCCTCCTTAATGCCTTTTCCTTTTCCTTTTCCAATTTCCTTTAGCCATAAACACATCCAGTAATTCCCACTAGGATATCTTTGCCCAACATTAAGCTTGTAATAAGTTTCCCTTAATCGTGGTCTTATTTTCCCTTTATTAACTTTCATTACATGGAATTTTCACCAAGGTTGTTACAAGATCAATACAATTTAAGTGTCATGAGCCATTCATAGTCCCTGTTCAAATTAGAAGTGAAGGTTAATATCTAGCCATATAAAGGTGATATTGATTATTTTAAGCTAAATAAAGGCTTATAACAATGGAAAGTTTATTTCAGTGTTCATCATATAGAGGAATAACAAAAGATTTCATTTGCATGATTGAAGTTAGATGGCCTTGATATGAAGTGTTGGGAAAGACATATAGTGGCCTTAATTTTGGAGGGAGATCCTCCAATGATTAAGTGGGTGGAATTTAAAACCCTCATAAAGTCACAATTTTACCCTATTAGGTATGTAGAGGACTAGTGGATAGAGTGGCACTACTTTAGGTGGAAGTAGAGGAAACGTGTATTGGAGTACACAACAAGATTTATAAAAATGACCATAATGTTGGGTATCTCCCAAAAGAACCCATATGTAATCTAACGAGTATACACATCCATTTGCAAAATCAATTGATGTTATTCAAGCCCAAATTGGTGGACAAGGCTTGTGTATAAGAGCAATGCCTTGAGAACATAGGCACGAAGAAAGGGAAATCGTGTGGATTAAAGTAGAAGGAGAAAAAGGATGCTTTGAAGTAGGGGAAGAAGTAGTGGAAAGGGGGAAAGATAAGAAGAAGAAAACCACAACACACTAGTGAAAAGACACTAGCAACCACTATAGCGAATGTAACATTGACGATCATACAAAGGAGAAATGCTGGCAGTTGTATTTAGAGCTTTACCTAAAGAACCAAAAAAAAGATAATAAGAAGAAGAATGTCACATAAAATGATTCAAGAAACCAGGTTTAAAGTAGCTTGGACATGGATGGGAAGATATTTTCTACATTAGTGCAGAAAGAGGTGAATATGAGTAGCCTTCAATAATAGGAAGAGAACAAAAATACCATGTTCTTCCATGTAAAAATAAATTTTAGAAAGAAAAAGGTTGATTCTTTGTTTGACTCAAGATTGTATGAGAATATCATTATAATAGAGTTGGTAAATAGATTGGGATTGGAAATTCATGATCATCCATTCCCATATCCATTGGGATGGGTAAATAAGGACGCATAGAGAAAGGTAACAAAACAACACAAAATTATATTTTCTAGCAATGCTGATTTTATTGATGAAGTAGAACTAGATGTAGTTCCCTTTGATGTATGTGGAGTGGTGTTTGGAAGTACCTACATGTGCATGCAAGACTCAATATTCATGTGGATATCCAAATAATACCAAATTTCCAAGGATGCAAACCATTCACCATTAATGCACACAAAAACAAGCCAAAAATTTCAATAGTAAGTGCCAACCAAGCCAAGATACTCATCAGTTCCGGAAAGAAGTTTGTTTTACTATTTTTAAGAAAAAATAAGTCTGTAGAAGAGTCAGCAAGAGAAAAGGAATCCTTGGAAGGGTATGCTAATAACAAAAATAGAAACTAGAATGGTTCTAAAGGGATACAAGGATGTGTTCTAGGAGCATAAAGGGCTACCACCGAAGAGGGAAGTGGAGCATGAGATCCAACTATTTCTAGATTCACCATTTCAAAACATTGGATTGTATAGGAAGTATGTTATATGATCAAGTGAGGTGAAGAAAAAAATGTAGTAGCTACTGGAATAGGGTTTCATTAGTCTGAGTACATCACAATGTGGGTCACCCATCATCATTGTGCCAAAGAAGGATGGGACTTGGTGAATGTGTATAGATTATAGGGAGTTGAATAAAATTACGCTCAAGAATAGGTAACCCTTGCCTAGGATATATGATCTATTGGATCAATTTATACTAGATAAATGCTTAAGTAAGCTGAATTAAAGTTTGGATATCACTAGGCTTATGTGAGAGAAGAATATACATTGAAGACTTCCTTCAAAACCAGGCAATGTTTGTATGAGTGGTTAGTAATTCCATTTGACATATGCATGCACTAGCTATATTTATGAGGTTAATGAATGATATACTATGGAATTTTATAAATTTATTTGTTATTTTCTATTTGGATGATATATTGGTATATAGTGCCACCTAGGAGTAGCACATCTCACATTAGACACTGGTGTTGGAGACATTAAAGAAGAACCAACTAGTAGCAATTCTCGAGAAGTGTGATTTTTCATAGGAGTATTTGGTGTATATGGGGTATGTGATAGGTGGAAGCGAACTAGAAATATATCATGCCAAGATAGAAGCCATCATGAAGTGGTTGGTGCCTACTAATGTTTCAGAGGTTAATTGTTTCATTGGGGAAACATAATACCTAAGGAAATTCATAGCTTAATTATTGACAGTAGCAACACAAATCCTCACCATAATTGTAAGTGGAAAGAGCTTCCAGTGGGGAAAGGTTCAGTAAAAGTCCTTTAAGGAGCTAAATAAGAAGATAAATCAAGCACCAGTTCCATCATTATTGAACTTGTAACAAGCCTTTGAAGTGGAGACAAATTTAAGTAGGTATGTTATGGTTGTGGTTGTGGTGCTACCATTCTAAAGTATTCCATGGGGAAGTTCTTAACTACCATACTTATGAAAAAAATATATATGCCCTGGTGTAAGCTATGAAGAAGTGTAAACACTATCTGATGGGAAAGGAGATATTAATCCACATATATTGCCAACCACGATAGTACCTTCAAGCCATAAGTAAGCTACAAGAAGCTATGAGTTACAAGTGGATGAGGTTTCTATAATAGTTTCATTTAGTGATTAGGTATAAGAAGGGAAACACAAAAAAGTTGGTCGACATGCTTTCAAGGCCACCCACATCAAATATCACATATTTAGGAACTTTGACACACATAGATCCATTCACCCATTATGTATATATAAAGGCATATTTAAAGGATCAAGAGATCAAGGAGGTGTTTCAGCAGTTATAGAGCTAGAGTCATGTGCATGATTGTGATGGCAGCATTGAATACCATCTCCAAGACGATTTACTCTACAAACCATATGAGTTATGTGTTCCTAATGGTGAGTGATTACATTTGATTAGAGAGGCTCATAGCTCCAATGTTATAGGTAAATTTGGTGTAGGGAAGATACCAACCAACTTGTAGAGGTATGCGTATTAGCCCAAGATGCAAGAACATGTCACTAGGTTCATAAGGGGATACATACTTTGTTGTTGTAGAAAGCCTAGTAACATGAAACATGGTATATATCATCACTTACCTATATCGACTCATCCTTGGCAAAGAATTTTCATGGACTTTGGTGGGAGGTTTACCAACAACTAGGAAGGGACACGACAACCTTTTCATGGTCATTTTTAGGTTCAACAAGATGTGTGTTTTGAAGCCTTGTAAAAAGACCATAAGTGGTAAATAAGCATCAAAATTATTCTTTGGATAGTTCTAAGTGTACTTTGGGATACCAAGGAGGATTGTTTCAGATAGAGGCACAAGATTTATTAGTGCATTTTGGACTGAATTTTGGGAGAAGATGGACAAAATGTTAAAGAAGTCTACAACATTCCATCCACATATAGATGGGAAGACATAAGTAGTCAACAAGACTTTGGTGCAACTTTTGAGGGGTTAAAATGAAAAGAATATAAAGACATGGGATGAAAATATGGTATATATACAACAATCTTATAATAGATAAATCCACACTTCTACTTGTAATTTCCCATTTAAAACTTGTTTTGGATATTTACTACCTTCACCTTCGGATATTGAATATGGGAAGAAAAGAGGAGTGAGGGAGGATATTATAGGGGATCCCTTAAGGGAAGAATAATTTGTTGAGAAGATAAATAAGATCCATATATAGGTGTATGAGACACTACATAAGTCACTAGAAGAATACAAGGTCAAACATGATCAACACAAAAAATAGAAGTTGTTAAAGATGGGAGACAAGAGTATGGTTATGGTTGAATAAGGAGAGGCCATAGGTTCTTGGTAATGAAATCAAGGCTCTGCCTATATGGACCCTTTGAGATACTACAAAAGGTGGGATATAATGCCTATAGATTTAGTACACCCCCTTAAATGCGTACTTACTCGGTTATGAATGTAGAGAATTTGAAACTCTATGAGATTATGAGCCTTCCATGTTAGATGAGGAAGAGGAAGATGTCCTACCTTTTGTATAGGATTTGAAACTAGATGCTTAGGAAAAGTTGTATATTTCTAAAACTACAAGACAAGGGTAGTATGACCTTGGGTAGGTTGGGTTGAAAGGAAAACTTCTAGGCAACAGTAAATGGTATACCCAATAGAAGGTGGAGGAAAAATTTCCTCACCTCATTTAGTAGAATATTTTGGGGACAAAAATCCTCTGGAAAAATTGTGAGGTTTGATCCATATTGTATCATTATATTTCTTTGAATCCATATTGATTCTTTCAAAGTGGCCTGAAACTAGAGGAATCAACTCACAGGACCATTTTTACGGTGAGGGCTACGGTTTAGCAAATTGCGGTTCGAAACCTATATGAGAATTTTGAAGAACAAAAAAATATTTTTTGGGGTAATTTTTTTGTTTTTTTAGTGTCACACATTTGTTTTCCTATTCTACATATAGATACCAATCCAATGGTGCAATAATCATTTCAATTAGAGTCCATATGCAAAAGTTATGCCACTCGGAAGTTAACCTTCCATTTTGGCCACCATAATTCAAGAGGATGCCATGTGAGGATCCATTACTCATGTAAAATGGGTTAGCCACGTGATCATGATGAATAAGACTCTAGAATAGTCCATATTATAACTCTAGTTAAAAATTGAAGGAGTCAAACCTAACCACTAGTAGGTTCTTCACTGTTTATAACTATGCCACTAGGAGGAAAGGGGTTCCATTCTTTTCAAGTGAATTTTTCTATAGATGAGAAGAGTAGCTGAGAGGGATAGGGAGAGACCACACAAAGAGGATTTGCGTACTGTAGTATCCCATATGCCATAAGCCTTACTTCTTTGTATTCACAAAAATTTTCCATTCAGAGAAAGAGAGTAGATCAACCTCACCTTCTAGCTGAGTTTTCTCTCAAAAAGGTTTCCCAGGTTCTATTTTGTGTCAATCGTGGTTTGTGAGTTATTTTTCTATTCTCTAGTTTCTACATAACAATAATTTTCATGCATACACAATAAATAATAAATTTTAGATCTAGAAATATAAAGATAATTAAACCCTCATAATATATATTTTTAGTTTTTTAAAGTATAATTTCATCTGATCTGTTGTGATGAACTATCCAATGGAATATCCACAACAATTTATGGATCATTTCTCCTCAAAAATTTTGAAGTGATTTATGAAGCTTGTCTTCCATACCATAACTCATAAGGGGTTTTATAACTCTTTGTTCTTAAATTTCCTTATTTAGACTATTGAGTGTTGATTGGATAACTTATCCCCAAAAAGTATGTGACACTTTGCTTTGTCAAGCATTGCCTTGGCCATTTCTTGGATTGTCCTATTTATCTTGACAACAACATAATTTTGTTGTGGAGTCCTTGCAAGTGAGAACTACCTATTTATCCCATGCTTCTCACATAAATCATAGAATTCATCTAAGGTAACTTCTCCTCTTTGGTCCAATCTCAAGCATTTGATCTTCAATTCCATATCATTTTCTACTATTTCCTTAAATATTTTAAAATTTTCAAATGCTTCAGAATTTCTTGAAGTGGACTGAACTAAGTCATTCTAGTAAAATCATTAATTAATAGTAAGAGATAGCTCTCACCTCTTGTATATTGTTTTCTAGTGAGACCACAGATATTAGTATGAATGAATTCTAGAGGCCTTTTTATGGAATGCTCCTTTTCTTTGAACTCTGCTAGATTTTTTTCTCAAATGGACATGAATTACAATTTTTTTATGTGGTTTTTATATTTGGGGAAAAATTATTATTTCCTCCCTTTAGATGATTTTTACTAAATTATCAAATCGTATGTGTCCTGGCCACTTATTCCATAACTGAATTTCATCTTCCTTTTACCTTCCAACACATGGGCATTGCTTGGAGTCTTATCTAATTTCATTATAGGTTTTCCTATATCTACCCTCTTTACCACACAATAATATGAACTAAATGTAAATTCATGTCCCTGGTCACACATATTATTGAAACGTAAAACATTATGCTTAAGACCATATACATATAACACATTTTGAGCCTTGGTCTTTCCATTTTCCAAGAATACTATCCCTTTACCCATTATTTTTGTTGGTGCATTATTACCAAAAGTGACATTACCACCTCTATATTAATTGAGAGATATAAAATTTATTTTTTCACTTGTCATGTGCTTTATAAGAACCATTGTCAATGTACCACTAGTTTCCTTGATTTTTTGCATAGATTGCAAATCCACACTCTTCTACATACTTAGGATTCTTCCTCCATACATACATGTATTCTTCTTTATCATGTTTATAAGGACTAGCCATTTTTATTTTTCACTTATTCTTATGTCCAAAATTGGTGCATATATGGCACTCAATTTCATCCAAATGAGGAGAAAATGAGTTATTCTTACTAGCACTATTCATATAGGGAATTCTAGAACTAGATTTTAAGAATTGACCAAGTCTAACATTTACATTCTTGATATATGTATATGCTCTACAATTTACAGCCTTATGGAAAAAATTATGACATGAAAAACAATATTCATAAAAGATATTTGGGTACCTTGGTGTGAAGAATTTCCTTGGAGGGTTTGACCTTCATGAATTGCTTTTCATGAAGTAAGTAAAGGAGAATCAAGCTCTAAAACCAAGTTACAATAAGGTAAAGCAATTCATGAATTGATTTTTTTTCTTGTTCTATTTGATAATTTCATCGACATGTCCTTAATTCTCTTAGCTTCTTATAACTCAGTTTTCAAGAGAATTTTAGAATCATAACAACACTATATTTCTTCCCATAGACTTGTGACCATTCTTTCTTATTTTTGTTATTTCTTCTTAGTTTTTTCTGTCTCATCTAAATCACTTAGAAGTTATGCTTCCATGTTTACCTCTACCTCACATTCTTCATATTCTAGATCATTCCTTTCTCGATCTGAATTTTGATTCTCAAGCTCCATAATAATTTTTTCATACTGACTTTATTTAGGGTCATATTCATAGTCTGGAGTAAAATATCTTGTTTTTAAGGTATTTTCCTTTAGCATTCCTCGAATAATTTTTTTCTTGTCCTTATTTTTCTTCTTATTTGTTATCTTTATATGGAGACTTAGTTGCAAAATAACAAAGGAAACCTTGGGAATAAGAGCACATATACATTCTAATCCTCCCTCTATGTACCAACTATTGGATATTTTATTGATTCTTGAACCCTATTGCATTTGCTTAAGCATCTAAATGATGACTTGCTTGTTTCTCTTTGCAATTAACTTGAAAGGTCCTTCTCTTGCATAAATGAGAAGTCCATGCTCCATTGCATATAATTCTATAGCATTATTACTTTCCATACCCATGTTACCTACATATAGTGTGAGTAATTCACCTTTATCATTTCTAAATCTCCTCCAAAACATGTTTCCTCCATATACTTTCATCAACTCTCTTCTGCCATTGTAACATTTCCTTCTTTTTCTTTTATTTATTTTATTATTTAATCTTTTATCATAGATACCAAATACGAAATTTCAATTTATTTATTTGTACAAAAAAAAGAAGTATGCATTTCATAAGTTAAGTGGCTTTATGTGTTGGATCATGGCATTGCCAAAATTCATTGGCATGGAAATTTTGCTTGCTTGGACTAAATACATTTTTAAGCAAGAGTCCCCTATCCCTAGTAAAGTGGTAAGGAAAGCCTCATGTCTCCACGATGAAGTAATTGTCTATAATGAAATGGGTCCAAAAAGTGAATCAAGATTAACGATATAAGAAAATCTTTCATTGAATGAGCTAATCTCAAATAATCCTCCTGAGAAACTATTTCAAGCTTATCATCTCTCCTACTCTCAACATTGACATATTTGATTAAATGAGGACCATTCCATGAAGTATTTTAATTATTCCATGTTGTCCTCTGAAAGAGTTTTTATTGGTAATCTTGGGAGGGAAGGATTCAAGGGATTTATATTCGACTCCAGAAGAAATCAAGAAATTGGTTTTGGATGGGGAATTGAAGTATTCACAAACATTGAAACCAAGACCATGATCTATATCTAGGGAGCTTAATTATCAAGGTACATAAAGTATTTTTTAATTTTTATTTAATTAATTTAATTTATTTATTTATTTATCATACTAGATTATTTAAAGGTACTTCTTAAAATTCAATGAAAATCAATGTTAAATCACTTCCATGTAGCTCAAATGTTAAGAAGGGTTCTTGGGGAGATTAAGGAAATTGATAAAATATATATTTCTTCATGTGTTTCACTATCAAAATGAATTAGTATAAATTGTAGTAAATTGTAGTAAATTAAGGAGATTCATTTATTAATGAATAATTGGTTAATAAACGGCTAGACAACATTCCATATTCCCCTTGTAAATTAGGTTTTCATTAAAATATAAATATTAAGTGGTTACAAGGTGATGCTACCATTCTTAATGTCAATTGAGTGTTGATGCATGTTTTCACTCTATATCCTTTTTCACATGCAATTCACTATGTATCATGGGAAATTCAAGTCAATTGACACTACTACATATACGACTAATTCCGACGATATGGCCCATACTGTTGCAAATTACAAGAAAAATGTTATCTTTTTCATTTTATGTGTGCATAAAGTACTTGCGTTCATCGGTCTTACGATGACCGAAGAAAGGGCATCATTATTATGATGATATGTATATATGGCATTTGTCTTCCGATGCAAGAAATGTGACTTTTATGTGACAATTTGTTTGACTAGTCATCTTTGACTTTGACTAGTCAACAAACATCATAATTCTGACGATCAATAAATGTATAAATATCTCGCATGAAAGAGGTGTTGTGACATCTTTGCTATAACTACAATAATTCTGAAAGGTTATAAGGTATCTTTCTCGAATGAAAAATAGATTTTGTTTTATATATTAATGCCATAGGGAAAATAGATTTTGTTTTATAAAACTAATGTTAACGGTGAATAACATTGATATTATATTACATAATATATATTACAAATTCCCTATTAATATCCTACAATATATATTAATAGGGGCATATAGAAATGTACTTTTTTTTATATATCAATTGAATTACAAAAATTATAATATTAGTTAGTACACGACCACTTAGTTTTATCGTTAATCATACTAATTTTTTTGTGCTGGGAAGAATGTCAAAAACATTATATGGAGAACTAATGGCATGTGGTCGCATGACAATGTTATTTCCCTTGCACTCTCTTTGTGGGTGCGCAACTCCGCAAAGAATTTCATATGCTATACAACTGATAGGCATTGTAGGAAGAATGGACACATTGAAGGGGGGAAATATATCGTCCAATGCTAAGATATTTAGAAATCACACACACACACACACACATATATATATTCGTTATAATATTTGTTTTGTAGACTAATTTCACATGATTGTTTGTAATTATTACAAAGTCAAGGTGACCCCCATCTACTGTGATCTGAATGCACCAAGTAGTAATACTAGAAATGATGTTCTACAAGTTGAGGAACATGCATAAAAAGTTGAAGATCAAGATAATTATCCTATGGAACAAGATGACAACAAGATGATGGGACAATTGAATTTAGATAAGACTCGTTCAACGATGAGAACAATGATGTTATTTGTGATGAACCCTATGTTATAGAAGGTGAAGACACCACTTTATGAAGGTTTAAGAGAAAATTTTCTCTCTTATACATTATTGTTGGTGAACTTAAAGGTTTTGAATGGTTTATCAAACACTTGTATGACACAGATCTTAAGGTATAATGTAATATTTTTCATCACATGAAAGGTTGATTTCCCCCCTCTTTTTAGTGTTAATTAATGTGTAAAATAAGAATGCAATATTTATGATTAATATTATTTACACTAACTAGTCATTTTTTATGTTGTACTCGATTTTTAGGTGAATTTCTATTACCATCGTCAAATAATTTACCTCACACATATCGAGATTTATATGCCATTATGAAAGAAATTGGAATGGAGTAATAGACTATATATGCATGTCCTAATGATCATATTATATATTATGGATAAAACACATTGAAAACAAAATGGCCACAATGTCAAAGCAATAGATATTTAAGCAATCAACTAACAAAAAGAGTGCCTCAAAAGGTTCTTCATCATATTCCCATAATTCCACGTTTGCAACAATTGTTCAAGTGTGAAAGCATAACACAATTTTATGGATTACCATGCATGGAAGAGAAATGGGGATGGTTTTCTTCGAATCCCTACATATGGTTATGCATTTAGGCAACATGAGAAAAAATTGCCGCATTTTAAAAATCGATCTCATAATGTTAGCTTTCTTTGGCAGCTGACGATGTTAATCCATTTGGAGAGCTCATGTCTATTTACTCAGTGTGGCCTATTTTTGTTATCAACAATAACCTTCCTCCTTGTATGTTAAGAAAGAGTGAGCACATTATGTTGACAATGATTGTTCCATTTATTTGTTTACATTAATTTTTTGAATATTGTAATATTTTAATTTATCTTGTTTGTTGCATAATATGTTATATTTTTTTATTTGATTATATGTATATGTCATAGTAGTAATTATGTATACTTTCAAACAATTAGGTAACTACCAAGTTAAAGATATGAATATATATATCGAGCCTCGAATCACCAAGGTAATGAAGTTACGGGATGTTATGAAACCAGCTCACAAAAAGATAAAAAAGAAGGATCAACGCCTTCGAATTCAACCTCTTCGAGGTGACAACCTCCTTTACATTACACAAATAAAAAATTCTTGGATGATACAAATGACAAGACCTCCTTTCTATATATAGGAGTGTAAGGGGTCATAATATAATCAGAGACGACATAACAATAATAATGTCAGGGCATAATAATAACAATAGTGGGCTTCTATGGGGCACAATAATAACAATATGGGGACTACATGGGCACTACATGGGCACAAAAATATAATAAGGGGGTTGTACTAATAATAATAAGGGGTTGCACTAGTAGTATAGGGAACTAACATGCCCCTCTCCTTCAAAAAGTGTTGTCCTCAATGCTTGAGTAGTTCTTGATGCTTCTGTATAAAATCCTTGTCCTCACATGTGGAATCTTCAGTAGGTAAGTTCTTCCACTTGATGATATACTTTGAAATTGATTGATTTCGTAGCTATCGGGTTCTCGTTTTTGTGATTGCTCCAGGTTCCAATATGATGTTTCCTTCCTCGTCAATTTCAAGAAATATTGTTTGAACTGGGATCTTCTGCAACTTTTGAATGAGTGGCCACACTTCTTCATCCTTCTTCCATTCATCCCTTGCTTCGTTTATCCCATCTGGTTGGATAATAGAAATAGCACAAAACATGCTTCCACATCCTCATCCTTCTTGAGAGGGCATTTGCACAACATTTTGCTTCCCTTTTTGTAGATGATTTCAAAGTCATAACCCAATCTTTGTGACCCATTTTTGTTGCTCTCATAGGATAATCTTTGTTCTAAAAAGTATTTAAGACTATCATGATCCATTTTACATTGATGTCTTCCCATTAGGCAGGGTCACCATTTCTTAAGTGCATGTAGTATTCCCAACATTTCCTTCTCATAAATAGCTTTGTGTAAATACTTTCCTTTGATTGGACTACTTTCAAAAGAAATGGGTCTTTCATCTTGCATTAAAACAACACCAATTCCATCTCTAGAAGCATCACATTCCATAATAAGGTTTTTGTGAAGTCCGGTGTAGCTAAGACCGGTGCTTGGCACATTACCTCTTTAATATGTTTGAAGGCCTTTGTTGCTTTCGGAATCCATGAAAATGCATCTTTCTTCAATAATGTTGTTAGAGGTGCTTCTATTCTCCCATAATTCTTACAAACTTGCGATAATTCCCTATCAACATGAGAAATCCTCATAGATTCTTTATGGATGTGGGGATTTTCCATTCCTTAATGGCTTTAATTTTTCTAGGATCTACCTTAACACCTTCATGAGATACAATATAACCCATATATCCACCTCTTGTACTCCAAAGAAACATTTGGATCTTTTTGCATATAATTGTTTTTGCTCCAATAGTTTGAGCACCCTGTCAACATGTTCAACATGATCCTTCCAAGACTTGTTGTAGATTAGTATATTCATCAAA
>APFE030248223.1:25569-44796 GCA_000404065.3 Pinus taeda
TTTGTTCCTAGAGTATATCCTCTTCTTTTGACATTTCTTGTTCCTTTTCTTCCTCCTCTTCACAATATATGTAGAATAATTTCTTCTCAGCACACTTATGACCTTTAGTGTATTTTCTATCATAACAGTAATAAAGCCCTTTTGCTCTTTTTTCTTCCAATTGTTGTGGTGTCAACCTTGTAGGTTTTGGAAGGTTAGGGGCAACAACACTTCCATATTTATAGTTGTGAGTGGTAGGCTTCGTGGTTGCCATAATTTTGCTTTCTATTTTTCTTGCTAGCTTGAATGCCTTCTCCAATGAATCAGGTTCCCAAAGGTGAACCTCATGTTAGATATTATCCTTTAAAGTCCCTATGAACACATCAATCCTATGATCCTTTGGAATATTTTTTACCCTTATGTTCAATTTTTGGACATCCTCAATGTGCACTATCATTGAACCCTTTTGTTTTAGATTTATCAATTGGAAAAAAATAGTGTTGCTTTTTGTATCCTCATAATGTGATATCATTTCTTCCGTAAAAATTTCCCAAGTGACAATTTGTTTATGAGAGCAAAGCCATCGATACCATACAAATTGATTTGGTTCCAAATATAAAGTTGAAATACGTACCTTTTGTGTGTTTTGCACATTATGGAGATCAAAAAATTGTTCCATTTGTAGTATCCATGTTACGAGATCCTTGCCATCAAATTTCCTCATATCGATTTTTGGAACATGGTGGGTCTTCAATCCAACATTAAATTCTATGGAATCATGATTAACATTTCTTTTTTTCTGATCATGAGTTTCCTTTATGACCTTTTCACCATTAGTAACCATTTCTTGTAGCAACTTATTCAAATTTATCTTCAATTTTTCCATCTTAGCATCCATGCCATTCATCTTAGCATCCATGCCATCCATCTTAGCTTCCATGCCATCCATCTTAACTTGCATGCCATTCATATTAGCTTCCACGCCATTCATCTTGGCTTTAGTTACCTTTTGTGAGAGTGAAATTTGTTGTACTTGGTCTTGTAATTTAGATATATCATGTTTCATTTCTTCCTCTTCTTCACGAGTCATGCTAAAGCTTTCAGGTTGCTTACTAGGTGTTTCCATTTTCTTTCTTTGGGGCATAAATTAATGCTAATAATTCTTCACTATTCCCTTTGAATTCCTTCAAACTAATCTTATGCAAAATTAAAAAAAAAAAACTACACACCTTTTTTTCACTTTGTAAGAGCTCCATATTGAATTTGTTGTATCTCTATAACTATGGATCTTAAATATCTGAAATCACGTCCTAAAGTAGAACTTTGAGTCCTCTTTCTAACCCCACAAGTATGATCAATATTGGATTCTCCAAGGAAGAGTTATTCCAAATCTCCCATGGTGACCTGATTATAGACTATTTTAGTAGAGCAAACTTGTATGAAGTGCCATGTGTCACCGTTTCAACCTTAGTGCCTAAAACGGATATACAAAAAACTACAGGTTGTCCTGTTTCTAAAAATTCTTATGAAATTTCAATCTGATGCTCAGAACAAAAGTTATGGCGATTTTCCCTAGGTCACCTGTTTGGAATGTAATTCGGGAGTCTGCAAAAATCCTAACGTCCTTAGATCATATCTCTGAAAATATTGTGAGAAAAGCTCTGAAATATGGACCCGAAGTTTAGAATGATTTTGGCTTAAATGATTTTTTGTTTAAGCTTCTAAAATGTTGCAGACAAAAATTTATAGAGAAAATTTCATGATGACTTGTTTGGAGCAGTGAAACCCTAGAATCCAAACCTCTGATACCAAATGTTATGAAACTAGCTCACAAAAAGATAGAAAAGAAAGATCAACACCTTAGAATTCAGCCTCTTTGAGGGGGAAACCTCCTTTACATTACACAAATGAACAATTATTGGATGATACAAATGACAAGACCTTCCTTTCTATATATAGGTGTCATAAGGGTCATAATATTAATTAGAGATTGACATAACAATAATAATGTAAGGGCACAATAATAACAATAGTGGGCTTCTATGGGGCACAATACTAACAATATGGGGACTACATGGGCACACCAATATAATAAGGGGGTTATACTAATAATAATAAGGGGTTACACTAGTAGTATAGGTACCTAACACGGGATGACATCACTATGTATGACATTTGTAAACTAATAGGGCAGAGGAAATTTCAATTCCATGGAATAATTGTATGGACAATTCATGATGACCAGGAACTAACATATTTTTGTGGTATGTAATGTTCTGTTGCACTTTAATAGTATAATTATTTCAATAAGATCATAACATCCATGTTTTTTAAATAATCCCTTCCTTTATAATTGACATTAATCCATCTCTTGAATGCCTTCAAACTAAGGGTAAATTTTCATGTCCATTTTGTGGTCCTAAGATGAAAATTTTCGTTCAATAAGTTTATGAAAGGAGGTGCTTGATGAGTATATGCACTTATTCTCTAAGAACCATAGGTATCATGCTACTAAAAATATCGTTTCATTGGAAATGAAGAGATTCGATTAAAACCATGAAGAATGGCACCTCACCTATGGAAGTTGGAATATAACAAAAATCATCGTGAAGGACATGATGGGCTTCCACAAGGAATGAAAAGTTATTTTGATCAATTCATAAAGTTTCCCTACTATGAGCACATAAAAATAACTCATTTTTTTGGTACAATGCATATAAGGAAGAATGTTACATAAAATTTATGGCGGATCATAGATAGTAGGAGAGATAAAGAAAAAATCCTCAAAATGTGTAATGACATTGTGGAAGCCAATCATGCCATGAAAAGTGGGATACAAACAAATAGCAATGGAGACCAAAAAAACCTTCCATGGTTATTAGCAAAGAAGCAAAGTGATGATCTAAAAGAGGTCATTCGAAGAATTAAATTTCTCACAGGATTTTTCTTCAAACATAAATAATATCTTAACAAAGAAAGGATAATTTGGTGGGGTAAAAACACATGATTGACCTACCTTCATTAAGGTATTTATTTTGGTCTCTCTCCTCTCTCTCTCCTCTCTCGTCTCTCTCTCTCTCTCTCTCTTCTCTCTTCTCTCTCTACTCTATATCTCTCTCTCTCTCTCTATATATATATATTATATTATATATTATATATTTATTTATTTATATATATTTATTATTGTTTTTTTTCTAATTTGGATTAAACAAATAACAATAATTTTGATTGTTACAGTATGTTCTACCTCTACCTCTCCCAGACAACTTTGACAACAACATCAAACAAGCTATATATGATCTTGGAAAATACATGAGGTAAGTAGTGATTTATATGTTGAGTGTTTTTTCAATTAGTTGTTCAATTGAATAACACATGTTTTACTTGTAATGTAATATATTATGTTTTTTTGAAACATGTTATTTTATTTCATCATCTATAGATGGTTTTCATCGAAAGAAATACATAAATAAAATATAAAGCATTAGAAGAGAGAAATTCCTAGGCTAACATGTGCAATGCAAGAGTATCTAAATGTGGCATTTTTCAATTCATAAGAACACTACCTCATACACCAAGTTGAGGAGATTGAATTTTGAGGACCTGTAAACACAAGGTCAATGTGGATGGTGAAGATGCACTTGAAATAATTAAAGGCTTTGGTTAGACAAATAGAACTTCTTGAGTGTTCTATGGTGTAGGGATATATGACATATCAATCCATGGTGTATATTATTCAATATCTTCCTATATTAGCAACAAATATCTGTGTGGATCGCTTTTGGGATGTGAACTAAATAGAAAAATTTGAAGGTGAGCACCTATTGGGGAAAGGTAGAAAAATAAAAGTGAGAGGTATTTAAATATTTAATGTGGATATTTATAATTCACATACACACACGCACACATAAAAATTTTCATTTTTGTGTATATTATACTTATTTATTTTTTATTCTTTTATTAATTACTAATACTGACCATGGTAACTAATATTTATTAGTGAAGTATGATTTTCTGACAGTTGCTTGAGAGTGGGATGCACTACATTTATACATTGCAAACAATCTTGTTTGGATGAAGCTATGGATTGAAAGATGTGAACAATGTTATGTTATCATGGGGAGGGGTGTCTGTATTGGTTAGAGAATCTCATTGTGCCCGAGATGCTAATACTACGTAGAAGGAAATTGATATAGAAAGTGGTTTGAAAGATAAGCGAGCAAGCATGTATTTTAACCTGCAATATTTATTAAGTTTTTTTAAAAATAATAATATTATTATGACATGCATGTGGTGTTTTTTTCAAATACCTTCCAAGTTATATATGAATATATTTATTATTATTTTTTTTTTTGACATAGTAGTCGAAACACCACAAGACTATGTGGTAAAATGGCCATAAATTTCACATTAAAAAGTTGGATGAAAAGAGGAAAAATTATGTTTATAGGATAACTGTTGTCTTCCAGGTCAAGAACGTCCAAAAGTCTCTAAAAATTGATACTTTAGGTATTTGGATGACATACTTGAGTGTGACTTCGATTCCTTCAAATTGGTTTTGTTCAACATGAAATGGTATAGACTACGAATGAATGAACATGATCCCGATATAATTGTTATTTAACATGATAATGGATTTACCATGGTTAATACAAGGTCATTGAGCCAGGATCAGAACATTATGTTCTTCTAAGTCAATGCGAACAAGTATTTTACTCAAAGGTTCTAGGTAGAACAAGTTGGTCATATGTTGTTAGATATGATCCAAGAGGAAGGTAAGTGGAGTATAATGTAGTGGAAGAAGATGATAATGTTAAAGAGGATAATGATGTAGAGGAGTAGTTAGTTGATTGTGTGTCAGATCAAGAAGATTTCAAAGAAGTTCAAGGAGATGTTTGAGACAATGTTCTTGATGAAGATGATATCAATGATGTATTGTAAAACGAATAACATGAAGAAGTTGAAATAAATGTAGGGGGTGGTGTTTGTCATGATGATATGGATGATGATATGATTATTGGAAATGATGACATTGGTGATGATGCCGTAATGGTTGATCATTTCAATGTCATATTTTAACTGGATGACATAAATGTTGAGTTGGATGAAGAAGAAGATTAATGATATCAAAATATTGAAATGTATGAGGTATGCATTTATATGTTTTTAGTTGATTTGTTCTCTTTCATTTAAATTAAAATTATTTTCTTAGTAATTTCTATATATGTTTGATTCTTACTATATTGCTTTCAAATAATTTATAGTATATAAATTGGGTATTGGGAACATTGAGATTGATGTGCAAAGGGAGGGGTCATATGAGCTTCCACCTTCACGTGGTTGGCCTCGTTCAATAAATAATATAATATTATTCACGAAACCAAGAGAAGCTCATTATTTGTACTGATCTCAAGTGCAATTCTTGTCACGACCAATACTTGACATAATTTATTATATCTCTCTTACACTAATGCTTCCAATCTCAAAGTATATGAGTCCCCATGAATGAAAAAGTGATGGATAGGAACCAATTATATGCACATATCTCAAGCTTATTGTTACCAATTGTCAGCCTACCCCGACTAAGGGCCAATCCACTGCTTAAAATTTACTAATAATTAGTGGCCAAAATGATGCTCTAATTAATTAACCCCATAGATAGTGACCCGCGAATGGGGCTAATGTTGATTTGTTTTTCAATTTGTGCTTGTACACATTGAAATTTTACATGGCTATAGTATATGTGCGCATTGATAGTGTGGGAGGGTTTTGAGACTCAAATATGACTCAAAGAAAGAATTTGAAAATCAAGCGAGATCACCCCACTTTTTCCATTGTGCTTCACCGTGAATAAGGAGAAAGAGGTATTTGTAGAGATTTGTCAAATTTGAAAGTGTTATCAGTTGGTTCTATACTTTATTATTTTGCATTATATCTATTCTTTTCAAGTTTCAATGAATCGATTTCCAGAGGGCTGCAGAAGTCTCTTGAGCTGGCTGTGTGACCTGTGAATGTGGCCAACATTGAATTTTTTTCAGTATGTGCTTGTATGAACTGAAATTTGACATGGTTATGGTAGATGCATTCATTAATGATTTGGGATGATTTTGGGACTCAAACAGGACTCATAGAAAAAATTCAACAATTAGATAACAAAATTATAACATAAATATTGAGGAGACGAAATTGTGGCTCTACCCCAGCTAGGACCAATCCACTTTTTAAAATTTACCAATAATTAGTGGAAATGATGCTATAATTAATTGACCCTACACATAGTGACCTGTGAATGGGCCAATGTTGAAATTTTTTCAGTTTGTACTTATATCTGCTAAAATTTGACATGGTTACAGTAGATTCATGCATTGATGGTATGGGAGGGTATGGAGACTTGTTAAAGGGAATTAGGCACTTGTGGGTTTTTCAACAATTTCAGTATAGTGTTGTAGTAGGTACCCAAGTCACCTAAAGAAATGGAGTCTACATGTTCAACTTAATAGTTGGTGTTGAGAATTTTCGTAATCTTCACATGTGGCCACAACCCTATAGCTATTCATATTGTGTCATTAATGCACTTTGATAGGCATTAATTATAACTAACTCCACCATCTATTGTAATATTATGCTATGGGTAAGCTGAATGACCTAGTCAAGTTTGGTATGTAGGGTCAACAACCATCTTGGGAAATGTCCCTACTTAAATGGGCCCATATAGCCTATTAGGAGGACACCCTACATTAAGTTGTGATCTCTTTAAATTATGATAAGCACTCTTTTATGCCAAGTATTAAGTCTACAAAGACTATAATTTTGGTAGTTCCACATTTTATGGCTCTAATTTTCTCTCTCCAGTGTGTATCTTACATAGTGCCAATGTAATTGGTTAGAGTTGTTTTCTCTTATTTTTTTCGCAAGGTTTTTGTTTGGTTGTTTATTTCCATTTGATCCCATCATTTTTTTTTTATATCAATTCACAACATTACAAGACAAGTTTTGCACTTTCAGAACAAATCAAATAAAAATCTTAAATATTTTTAAAATCTATTAAATATTGCAAATGGTTCTATGCAATTTGTCATATCTACTATGTCATCAAAGGTCATATATGTTGAAGCCTAGTGTAGAAATCTTGAATTTGTTGTTTAACCTATTCATTACCATGCTTACAATAAGATTTTGTACAACTCAAACTTATTGAGTTTAGGTCCTTCCTTATAGTCTTCTCACCTAAAAGTAACTCTTTTTAACTTCATCCATGCATTGTGCCTCATTTTTAATGTCTTTCAAGAGTTAGAAATATCATCAACATTAAAAAATTAAATGTATTAAATAAATCACTAATGCCACGCCCCTAAAACTCACCTAGTTTTTACGCCTCATTTGTAATGTCATCTTGGGTTATCATGTGACTTTGTGAGTATTCTTTAAACTATGGTACATTTTAGTTTATTTGATTTTTTTACGAGCTTAAAAATATTCTATTGTTAGACCATTTTGAGTAGTGTTTCAATGAGCCTATTTCTCATTTTATGAATGATGCACCTTAAAATTGATAAGAAAATAATAATTATACTCTCTCTCTATTGATGCACCTTAAAATTGATAAGAAAATAATAATTATTCTCTCTCTCTCTCTCTCTCTCAATAGAAACAATAGAAATGTAATAACTCAGTATTACATTGGCTTTGTCTACGGCTTAACATGCCCCTCCTTTAATAAGTTGTGTCCTCAACACTTGAATAAATACACGTGTTTATGCATGAATAACTCATATTCCCATGTCACCTATTTCATAGGTAGGCTCTTTCATTTGATGAGGTACTCAATAAGTGCTTTATTTATCAGCTAGTCAATCCTTTTTTAAAGGATTGTTTCTAGTTCTAGTATGATTTTCCTTCTTCATTAATATTTCGTAAAATAGTTTGGAATGGTACATTATCATCGATTTCCTTATTTAACCAAGAAACATGGAATATTGGATGTACATGTGAATATGGAGAGAACTCCAATTTAGAACGCATACTTACAATCCACTACAACACCCTATAGGGGGCATAATACCTCAGTGCTAAAATATTGTCCTAAGATTTCCTTCTTTAGTAAAATATGCTCAACAACACTAATTAGTCTACTTTAAAACATGGAAATTAAAAGAATAAGTGTAGAATACATGTATAGTCTATTGGTAGGATCTATAGTGTGGTATAACAGGTTTAAGCTAGGAAAAAAAGGATAAGGTAAATGAAGAAAAAAGTGACAAAAAGGGTGGTTGATGATGTCATTTCTCGGGTTCAACAATTACATCTACAAAGATTTAAACTATATTTTTTTATTGTGCTCACAATTACTATCAACTAGTGGTTCACATTAGCACTCTTATATAATGTAGGCTTCCAATTGTGTTTCCTTTTGGCTAGGGGTTCAACACGATTCTCTTCCATTAGACTACATAATATATAATATATAATATGTAATATAATATAAAATATAGTATATATAGAAAACACCTCACTCAATCCTTCCATTGCACCCATCCATCCATCAATTAAGAAATCCTTCCTTTGTGAGGCAATGGATAGGGTAGGGCTTCAATCAATCCCTCACTCAATCACTCAATGATTTATGAGAGAATGTAGGCACTGTGTTTCTTCAATGACCCTTCCACCAACAACGGATTGAATCGCTCAATGGATCAACCAATCAATTCTTTGTGTGGGAATGTAGGGCACTATCTTTCTTCGATGAACCTTTGACCAACATCGAACAAGTGATGCTTCTCTATTAGTGCATTGTGAGGAAATGTAGGGAATCATATTTATTCGGTGACCCTTCCACCAATAACGAGAAGGTGAGGCTTATCAATCTATCTATTCTAATTATTCTTTTCAATCAAGTCATTCATTGTCTATTTTCTCTTCTAATGACTCTTCTACTAGTTGGAAGGTTCTTGTGTCATTTCTCTCAATGGGACGATGTCTCTATTCTCGAGCATCAAAATCATTGGTTTCAATTTCACCATCTTGAATGTGGTTCACGCGTCGAGACATTGATCTACATGGGTCACATTGGAGGAGACATTGATTTGATAGAGTTGTGTCAGAGGAGACAATTGATCTACTAGGGTCACAATGAAAGGTTGAGCAGTAAAGAAACAAAATGGTAATTTGGTTTCTTCATTCTTCGAAATTGTTTAGTTTGGCTTCGAAACATTTTTTTAGGTAACAAGGTATACAACCATGTATGAATTCTTCCCAATCACCATATGTTGAATCATACTTTCTCAAAACTACCCTAAAAAAAACAATCCTCTTCGAGATTAGCTTAGGGTTTCACATGTAACAGACTAGGGTAATTTTTCCATATGATTTCTTGAATAGCTAGGTTTTATTCAACAATTTTATTTGCAATTATAAACAAATATAGTAAAAAATATATCCCTTAGTATCCATTATCAATAATACATCATAATATTATGGTTTAGCCAAATAATTATAGTTTTAACTGATTTTACTGTCTAGACAATCCAACCAATCCCATATACATTTCTATTTTTCTAAAAACTAGAGTTCAACAAGATTTTGAAACTTCTATAATTCCAAACGATACTGTGTAATTTAGACCTGACTAGAAAATTAGTATCTAAATACCAAACAAACCCTTTTATTGTTTGCTACAAATATGTCTAAGGTGCGATTGAATTCAGGAGTGAGGACATGGGTGTTCTAACCTTGTCTTTCAGTCAAGACTCCTGAAACCCTATTTCCACCTTCAGAAATGGTTCTAAACACTTTGTCCACATTCCCAAACCCTGCCCCCATCTACATTGAGGGCTTCTGGGTACTCCAATCCAACTTTTTTCCTTCATAGGGGCCTTAGATCAACCTCTACTCTCTTAAAAAATCTACAAAAAAGGTCTAATGTCCCATAGAAATGTCTTTTGAAATCCTTAGGATGATTTGACCTTACAAAAAGTGTTGATCTCCTACTATAGGATTCCCATGCGAGGGGGTTTCTTTAGCTCTAGACATCACCATGTTTCTTCACTTTATTTTCCTCAACTACTATTTCTACCATAATCCTTCATGCATTTCCATGTTGTTTCACTTCATTTGCTTCAACCACTATTTATACCATAATTTCACCTTTATCCTTCTTGCTACATGTCAGGTTAGGAACCCATGATGTCGACCCCACAACATTCCATGAATTTTTTACAATTTCAATTTGGTCACTACTTATGAATAAAAAACCATGTAGTTCAGCTTCTCAACAACATCTAATCAAGTCAAAATGAACATTTATCCTACTTGTCTATCATAAAAAAAGTGGTATTCATCTAATATTGAATCATTGACTAAGATGGGGAAGGTGAGCACAACCTGAAAAATCATTTTCACTTTTCCCTATCATTCTGACATAACTACCTCAACAAATGTTTAAATTTCTATCAAGTAGTCAGTGAATGAAGTACTTATCAACACAATTTTCCTTTTCCATATATGTAATGCATAACAATTTTAGTTTAAAACTTCAGTGGCACCCTAATGATAGCCCATGGCCATAGGACGTGGCCTTTTGGTAGGATTGTTATGTGCACCAAAATAACATTATTGTTTTGATTGAAGGACAATTTCCTTTTCCCTATATGTAATGTAAAATAATTGCAGTTTAAAACCTCAGTGGCTTCCTAGTGATTGCCTAGGGAAACATGACGTCATATTTTCTCAGGATCATTATGTGCACCAAGATGACAAGATTATATTGATTGGAGGATAGTTCACATTATGATATCACCATACAAGGTTTGAAAAATTGTGAAAAGACAACCTTGCATATTAACAACTGCTAGCTTTAAGGGTTTTGATGTCATTGTATCATAATAAGAAACATTAAGTAGATATAGGTTTAAAAAATGTCACAAGATGTGATGCAGGAGCATCCTTGGCATCGAGAAATCCTCATCAACCAATTTTTTTGTTTTTTAATTTATATATGTGAGTTCATAATAAGTGTTATTACTCCCATGTGTTTTAATTTGCTAATGCACCTTTTATGTTAGTTGCGAATACACCATGTTGGTAGTTGCTACTACTCCCGTAGCTACATTTTATCAAAGTGATGACTGTTTTCAAGTCGTTGACACTCTTAGGATCACATGTTGATATTCATGCTATGTGGAGTTGTTGACACATCCAAAATCAACAGGTTTTTAGCTATGCTACTACAAGACAGCCACTACTTGATGTGCTACGAGAATTATACATAGGTTACAAATTTATCTTGTCTGCATATTGCAAAGAAGTGAATCAACTCAACACTAGAATGTGAAGGGGTTAGTGACAGGGGAACTTGTTGGGATGGGATCCCCTGGGTCAGTTTTGGGGTTAAAAACCCAAGTTTTGATGTAAATGTTGGTGAAAAGATGTAAAGTCTCTGCAATTTGTGGATGCGGAGCACATAGATAATTAGAAATAAAAATTGGTTTTAGCCCCTTGGTTATGTATAGTCAAGTCGGTTTTGAGATCCACCCATGGTCTGTGGATCATGGGATTGTATGTAAAAAGCTATAAATAGGTGTGCCTTAGAGAGTCTAAGGTAAGGATAAGGAGATGGAGATGGATGCTTATGTCTAGGTCTGAGGAAAAAGACAAGTAACAATGGGTAGGTAGAAGGGAAAAGGTTTCATAGTTGAGTGTGTGTACCCCTACAGCTGAGTGCGTAGGATAGTTTTGAGTCTGTAACATCATATTAAATATCAATAAAGAAGATTGTTGGAGAAATTCATGTGTTTATCTGTTTACTTCTGTTATTTATGTTTACGATATATGTTGTGATGGAATAAATGTCATTATGAAATATTGATGTGTTGATGCGTGATTCTATTGGATAAGTCTTATTAAAAGGAGAGCCTCAGTCCTTCTGGCTCTGCTTTTACAAAAGTGTTAGAGTTAGAATAAAAAGGAGAGCCTCAGTCCTTCTGGCTCTGCTTTTACAAAAGTGTTAGAGTTAGAATAAAAAGGAGAGCCTCAGTCCTTCTGGCTCTGCTTTTACAAAAGTGTTAGAGTTAGAATAAAAAGGAGAGCCTCAGTCCTTATGGCTCTGCTTTTACAAAAGTGTTAGAGTTAGAATAAAAAGGAGAGCCTCAGTCCTTCTGGCTCTGCTTTTACAAAAGTGTTAGAGTTAGAATAAAAAGGAGAGCCTCAGTCCTTCTGGCTCTGCTTTTACAAAAGTGTTAGAGTTAGAATAAAAAGGAGAGCCTCAGTCCTTCTGGCTCTGCTTTTATCATCTTTATCATCTTTCTCTTTGCCCTGATGATGGATCCCATTTGGGATTCGAAACGCCGGTACGGAGGGGATACTTGGAGTGAAATCCTTGCACTTGAAAGTGTTAGAGTTAGAATAAAAAGGAGAGCCTCAGTCCTTCTGGCTCTGCTTTTATCATCTTTATCATCTTTCTCTTTGCCCTGATGATGGATCCCATTTGGGATTCGAAACATTGGTGTAAAAATCATCTTACTGTGGATCCTCCGATCAAAGATTCAAATAGCACAAACCATAGATCTCTGAAATCCAATATATTATCCCGGTACGGAGGGGATACTTGGAGTGAAATCCTTGCGCTTGAAAGTGTTAGAGTTAGAATAAAAAGGAGAGCCTCAGTCCTTCTGGCTCTGCTTTTATCATCTTTATCATCTTTCTCTTTGCCCTGATGATGGATCCCATTTGGGATTCGAAACGTTGGTGTAAAAATCATCTTACTGTGGATCCTCCGATCAAAGATTCAAATAGCACAAACCACAGATCTCTGAAATCCAATATATTATCCCGGTACGGAGGGGATGCTTGGAGTGAAATCCTTGCGCTTGAAAGTGTTAGAGTTAGAATAAAAAGGAGAGCCTCAGTCCTTCTGGCTCTGCTTTTATCATCTTTATCATCTTTCTCTTTGCCCTGATGATGGATCCCATTTGGGATTCGAAACGTTGGTGTAAAAATCATCTTACTGTGGATCCTCCGATCAAAGATTCAAAAAGTCTTATTAACTTAATGCAATGCATGTTAAGTAGTTACACGAATATTATCATATGCTCTGTTATGTTTATTAAGCACTTAAGTAGATCTGCATGAACACAGATCTAGGATTAATTTATGGTGCATGTAAGTAGATGATTCATCTTTTGAGGGTCCACAAAGCCCTATCGTAGACCTTCATGAAGGTTTGGGAGCTGTTAAAAGGGAATTACAGTGCAGAGCCCTAGGGGCTCATAAATCTGTGTGAAGGTATATCTAGGGCAATAAAAGACATCACACTGATCTTTGGATTTGGAAACTTGGTTCCAACATCCCCCCATACTATTTTGGGTGAGACTTCAACCTGCACTACACGGGTTGATGCCAAAAGGGCCAGTACTGTAGGGTTTTGTTTGGCACAACTAACTCTAAACCTAGGTCAGGACCCATTAAGCCAACAAATGGTTCCTTTGCCGGGACTGAGATCTACATAAGGGGATGTGTGATGTCGCATCACTGGAATCCGACCAATAAGGAAATTGAGAAGTGGTTGGATAGGAATATCCATGAATTCGTTGTGTAAGAGAACATAAATCTATGTCTGTCAAAAGAACAGTGGGTGAAAAGATATTTATACACAGAAATACACAAAATTTTCTTCTACACCTTCTCGATCGAACTATACAAGTGGATAGTTAAGTTGGAATATGACCAAGGAAGAAACTTGATGGTCCAATAGTGTGGACTCCGAAGCGAGTGTGAAGGTTGGAAGCCTCTGAAGAAAATATTGTGTGCATTGTTGACCACTAGCTCGATCGAATTATAGGAGGATTTGTTATAGAGTTCACGGTTGATACCTCAATCAGCTAGAGTGAAGCAAACCAATGCTTTTGCAAGGGATCTCAAGGTAAGTATATGAGATCTTTGAATACCTGGATTAATATGCTCTTGTGTGAGAAACGGGTTATTCCATTGCCTTGATGTTTGGATCTACACGAAGTGGATGGATCTTTAGAAATTGAGAGAAAGCAAGCCGTGAATATAGCTCGTTGATTGGGCCTCCTTTGAGTGATGACGAAGGAATGGCACAAGCCTCACCACATAGTGCGGAACAACTGATAAGATAGGGTTTTTCGTGGATACATCATATATCCACTCCACCTCCACCCTTGCCTCCACAACATACGCCTTCACCCAACTAAGAACGACCATGCACCACCACCCATAGGATCAAGAAAGAACTCTCAATCTATCAATCCTTACTATGTCTGGACCTGGTAAGTTTCCCACACCTCCACCTCCACCATCGTTGTTCAACATGTCAAACTAAATAAAGTTGTTGATTTTCAAGGGTATAGGGAGTGAAGATACAGATTAGTTCTGGTTTGTTGTGAATGTTTTGTGGACCACGCAATAGATCATTGATGACAACATACAGAAAGCACATTTAGTTACTGACCTACAAGATCGCGTGTTGACGTGGTATATTAAGCACTGTACAGATCATCCTTTAGCAACACTAGTGGATACTAAGGATGCTTTAAACTATGAGTTTAGTAAGCCTAATTTTGACTCATAGTCAGTCATTGGATTTAAGGAAATCACAATGAGGGCTAGTGAGATGCCCTAGGAGTTAGATCAAAGGCTAAAATGTGTGATCCACGAAGCTAATATGAAACTCACAGACGGTCAGCACCACGAATGGTTTATAGCCTCACTCCTACCCCACTTGAGGATTTCCCTATCACAGAAGAAGATAGGAACTCAGGCGGAAGCCTTGGAAATCATGATGAGGTTGCACAAGACACCTATTCAGGACATGACTTTGGGAGTCCAATAGATTCACTCGTAGTTGCAGAACCTCTGCTTGGAATTGTAGATCTTGAAAAAAGAGAAGGAGGCGGGGCCAAAGGTGCATGAGGAAGTTTGGTGCCTCAAGTGTAAGGGCTAGGGGCACGATAAAGACCATTTCCTTGTCTTCGCAAATTATGTTACAGGAGGAGGACTGATTCCCCTGAGGTAGGAAGCTCCAGCGGGATCGAGTGCAAGGCCTGCACTATGGTGCGATATTTGTCAGATGGCTGGAAAACACATAACAGATAATTTCCATTTTCTACAAAAGCTCATTCAGACACCCTAATAATTATTCTGCGATTTCTACAAATTCATGGGTCATGATGAGAACCATTGTCATAGATACGAGTTGATGATGGAAAGAACACCTACTTATCAAATGCAAGTAGAAACTCGGCCTCCAGATTAGGACGTTGGGGGAGCATATGGAGGATATCAGGGGTCAATTTATTTTCTATCATTGTGGGACACCATGGCACTATGTGTGGGAATGTCAGAATCATACATGCCTGTCCTACCAATACTATAGCCAGCTTGACCACACTATAGAACAATGCCCTGTGTTGATTGCTAAGGTGCAGGAGAAGAAGGTGCTACCTCAACAACCTACGCAGAAATTAAAAATGATGAGAGTTGAGCCCTATGAGGAAGATCTAAATGTGAATATCGTGCTAAGAAGTGGAGTAACATCCGGGGATGATAAGGGAAAAAAACTTGAAGAGGACGGATGGGTTCATAAGACCCTAGAGAAGAAGTTGGTTTTGATTTGCTGCATACAAAGGAAACATTTATGGAATCCAAGAAAAGTTTCACTGAGGCATCTACTTCAGGAAGTCAGAATAGAGCACCAGAAAGTAGTGCTTCTATAGAGGTTGACCCCTCTGTACTTACCACGTTCTTGGAAACCTACATGAAACTTCTGCGCAATAGTAAGGTTGTGAAAGATCTATAGGAGTTGATAAACAAGTGTGTTGGTAAATAAAACATTGCTGATGGACACCGCGTAGTACGAAAAATTGGCAAACATAAGGCCCAAATAGGGCACGAGATGAGGCTCACCGAGATGATAGGAGATTATGAGATGGACTAGGTTATTTTGGATTTGGGGTCTGATGCTAACGTTTTGCCTAAACAAACATGGGAGAGAATGGGGAGACCTGTGTTACAGTGGTCTTTGATCCATCTGAGAATGGCGAACCAGCAAAAGATCATCCCTATCGGATGACTACATGGGGTCACTGTAGATATAGAAGGTGCAAGTACGTTAGTTGATTTTGAAATAACATAAATTGTGGACGACAACAATCCATACTCCGCACTCTTTGGAATTGATTGGGCCATTGATATGAATGGATTCATCAACTTGAAGAAAAGACCAATGTCGTTTGTGAGGAAATCGCTTTGGGTTTTCATACCATTGGATCCTGCAGAAGGACCATGCTATACTGAACTGGTCCATGACTATGAAGAAAGTGATGATGACTTAGATCAGATTTACAAAATAACTGTGCGAGATCAAGATTGGATTAATCCAACAACTAATGGATAGATTACATGGGATCATGGAAGTTCCTGTACCTCATATTCAAATGAAGAACTGGAGCATTGGCATAATAGGCTGCACAAAGTATCTACGTTGTGCTGCAACATGATGACTAAATCATTGTCATGTGTGTCATCAGAGGTAAAAAAATTACCCTATTATGATGGTTTAACTGACATAGATAAGTTTTTGGATTCCTTTGAATGAGAATTCTTGAGGGTAATCGCTTCCAATCATTAGATTTGGCATTTCACGCTACGCCCACACGATGGTGGGGTACGCACAAGGATAGCTTCGATGAGTGGCGAGATTATAGAAGGATGATGAGGTTGAAATTTGTCTTCCTAAAATCCAAATCACTGAGAAGTACTATGGGAGAAATGATTTGCGTGATTATTTAGCGAAGTGGACTAATGTTTATGGAATGGAGTTGCAGTCGGATTGGGTGCACTTATTTTGTCATACATTGGATACAATCCCTATGAATTGGTACGTGGAAACGAAACTCCACGATGGTACCACGGAGTGGGATATATTAAGGGAGGGATTCTTAATTACCTTTAGTTTTGAAGATGGGGTTGAATGCATTAATGAAGCTTTGCAGGAGATCAAGGCAATGATCTTCAGAATTCCACAGGATCTGTTGGAGTTGGTTCAACTAGACTGGAGCACCTAGCTTTGCCATGTGCTGGAATGGTATAATGTGACTGCTGAGGGGGAGGATGAAGATCCAAGAAATATCAATATTCCAGAGGCAGAAGGCCATCACGAAGTCGAAGGTCTACAAATAGAGAACCCAGACATCATTGCGCCATTGAAAACCAAGAAAGTAAACATTGGTACTGAAGTAGAGACAAAATTTGCAAAGATTGGGGACTACTGGGATGATGCCATAGTGGATAAAGTTGTTGAGTTACTCCGTGAGTACTAGGACCTTTTTCTTACCAATTTTTTGCACCTAAAAGGCATCAAAGATGACTTGGATGTGATGAAAATTACTTTGAAGCTAGACGTGAAGCCTATTAAGCAAAGGCCGTATCACCTTAATCCAAGGTACAAGGAAAAGGTCTGCTTAGAGTTGGATAAGATGCTTGAGGCAAGCATTATCAAATCTATGGAGGAATTTGACTAGGTGAGCCCGATGGTGGTTCAAGAAAAGAAACAAAAGGGAGAAATAAGGATTTGCGTAGATCTAAGGAAACTTAATGACGCATGTGTCCATGATCCTTTTCCAACATTGTTTACTGATGAGGTATTGGATAACGTTGGAGGGAAGGAGGCCTACTCATTCACTGATGGGTTTCTGGGGTATCATCAGATCAAGATTGCACTAGAGGATAGGAGAAAAACAACCTTTGTGACTGAATGGGGTTGTTTTAGTATAATGTCATGTCATTTGGACTCAAGAATGCGCCCACGATATTCTCTCGCAGAGTTATAACAACGTTTAAAGAGTTCGTCCATAAGTTCTTGGAAGTGTATTTTGATGACTGGATGATGTTCGACTTAGTGAAGCACCATGTAGCAAGTCTGTGCCTAATGTTAGATACATGCCGTAGATACCAGATAGCACTAAACTTGAAGAAGTGTCTATTATGTGTTCCCTTTGGTATCCTGCTGGGTCATGTGGTGTGCAAGCAAGGGTTGACGGTGTGTAGAAATTTTGAATATTTTAACACATATTCGCAGAGATTATCCTGATCATGTACTATTGCGGAAAACATACACAATACATAAGCTCCTCTACGTTGATCATCAATATAGCAGCATCAATAATAATAAAACATCAAGAGCATTCACACATTAACACAATATGTATCCCGCGGAAAGCATCTCGCTAAAAACCCCAACTATCTGTATATTAATGATTGAGTCATGTAACATTACAAAGTACAATGCTTATCACAAGCAATCCAGTACCAGCTCCACCTGTTACACACAATACAGCTCAGATTTGAATCAATCACTGGCTCAAATCTCTTCCGCTGCTTGCCTGCCTCCGCTGCTCAATACCTGCTCAAGAATTGATGATAATACCAAGGCAGCCACGTCTTTCCTTGGATAAATCACGTGAGAACAAGCTACAATACGTGCAAACTCATTGGCATACTCAATCCCCTGATTTGTGCAAGATCTGGTGCACAACTATAGTCACAACTGATAGCAATCTGATTCTCTAACAACTGTCCCTGCTGAACTGAACATGCACTGACATGCAACTGAGTTAACTGATGTATTCATTAGTTGTATTATGAGTTAATAACTTGTGAATTAATTAATAACTAATTCACCCAACTCATCTCTAGTCTATTTGCTAGTTAGACTAAATACAACCAATTTAACAAAGCTAAACTGAACACAACTCCATCAACTGCACCTCCAGTCCAATAAACTCAACTCACTTGAGTTCTAACTAAAGTCCTGCATGCAAATATTAGTCATCCCATAGGTAACCACGTATTTCCTTCTGGGATCTGCATGTACCACATCCGTAGCTCATCCTGAAGTGCTCCAAGAGAATAAGACAAAGTTTATAGTCTAAATATTAGTATGAGCTAATAATATTTGACTGTTCTATATTTAGACTGAGCAGTCACTCCGCTGTGATCTAAAAATAGAAGTCCATCTATTTTTTCCAACTTGATCAATCATCCATAAACAGCAACCTGCAATCCATAAACATGATCCATATGTCTAAAAATAGACTTGCGCCAAAAATAACCTGCGGGCCCACTTAGTGAAGGCGACTCTTTTCATTAAGCTCCATCATCTTGTTGCAATCTCAACACTCCCTCTCGACAAGATATGGATTATCAGCAACCCCTATCCTGCCTCGGTGGTAC
>APFE030248223.1:48329-77860 GCA_000404065.3 Pinus taeda
ATTTTTAGCCTGGCAGTGTAAAAATAGACTCCGCCCATATGTCTAAAAATAGAAGTCCATCTATTTTTACCAACATGACCAATCATCCACAAATAGCATCCTGCAACTCATAGACCATGATCCATATGTATAAAAATAGACTTGCGCCAAAAATAGCCTACGGGCCCACTTAGTGAAGGCGACTCTTTTCACTAAGCTCCATCATCTTGTTGCAATCTCAACAAGCATTTCTTGTTGCACACTTTTCAACACGGTGGACCCTGCAAAGATCTCGATGATCGTAAATTTGGAGGCCTTAAGAAGTGTCAAGTAGCTACATGCAACTCTTGGGCATATAGGATATTACAGAAAGTTCATCAAGGCTTATGCTCAAATTACTGCTCCCATGGAGAAACTACTAAAGAAGGACACTACATTTTGTTGGGATGAAGAATGTTAGTGCAGTTTGGATGTATTGAAGGAGAAGATGGTCACCGCGCATATTTTGGTCTTCCTGGATTGGAAAAAGGAATTTCATGTACATGTCGATGCCTCGTGCATTGCATTGGGAGAAATACTAACACAGGATGGTGAGGGAGAAATGGACCACCCTATATTCTTCATGAGAAGAAAATTATCAAAGGCCGAAAAGAATTACTCAATGACTGAGCGTGAAGGATTGGCTATGGTGTACACGCTTCAAAATTTCAGGCACTACTTGTTGGGAAGACATTTCAAAATGTACATAGATCATTCTGCCTTGAAATACTTGGTTAATAAGCTTGTGTTGGGGGGGGAAGATCTGCCGATGGTTGCTGCTATTCCAGGAGTATGACTTCGAGGTGATTGTGAAGCCAGGTAGGTTGAATGCAGGACCTGACCATCTGTCGCAGATTGAGATAGGAGAGGAGCCTACTATTTTGGAGGAAAGGTTGCCTGATGTGCAACTCTTTGCAGTGAGAGTATCAGATAACCACTTTGTAGATATCATCCACTTTTTGACTACAAGAATGGCACCAGAAGGATACACTAGTCAGCAAAAGAAGGAGTTAGTAGTATGCGCGGTGGATTTCTCCGTAATTGTAGGCCATTTGTATAAGATGGGTGCAGACGAGATATTGCAACAATATGTGCCAGATTTTGAATGGAATGACATTCTTGTTGAAGCTCATGGGGGGGGGCTACAGGAGGACACTATGCAGGAAAAATGATAGTGTAGAAGATTTTCTGCGCAGGGCTGTGGTGGCCTATGCTGCATAAAGATTCTAAAGAATATTGTAGGGCATGTGATGCATGTCAACAAATGGGAAGACCATCATGGAGGGATGAGTTACCTCTAAATCATCAAGTATCATTGTAACCATTTGAAAAATGGGCAATTGATTTCGTTAGGCCCATTCAACCCCCAGGGAAAAGGACAGGTTTGTGTTATATCATCACTGTGACGAAGTATCTAACTAGATGGGTGGAGGCACAGCTGGTGAAGGATTGTATAGGGGCTATAGTTGCAAAGTTCTTGTTTGAGTATGTGTTGACCAGATTTGGCTGCGCAAAAGTGTTGATGAGTGATCAAGGTACACACTTCCTAAACGAAACAATCAGCACGTTGATTGAAGAGTTCTAGGTTTATCATTAGAAGAGCACATCGTGTCATTCTCAAGCTAATGGAACAATTGAGGCCTTTAATAAGATATTGGAGAATTCACTGACGAAGATTTGCAATGCATAATGGAATGATTAGGATGTGTGCGTACCTGCGGTACTGTGGGCATATAGGACTACTTGTAAAAAGATGATAGGTCAGACACATTTTTGATTGGTCTATGGCGTAGAAGCTGTGATGCCTATGGAATATATCTTTCCTATTCTATGCATAGCAGCTTTCACAGGTATGGAAGATTGTGAAGCCTTGGAAGAACAACTCGCGCAACTGATGGAGCTTGAAGAAGATATATTCTTGATTGGATTCCATCAACAATGATAAAAGGAGCGCGAAAAAGCATGGCACGATTGACACATCAAGTTGTGCACGTTCAAGGTAAATGGTTTAGTATTGTTGTATGATAGCAAGTTCACCAAGTTTCTGGGGAAATTTCAGATTCAATAGCTTGGGCCTTATGTTATCAAAGAGATTATAAATGGAGGCACAATTCAGCTCACGAAGCTGAATTGAGAACCTTTTTCGGGAAGGGTGAATGGCAGCCGATTGAAGTCATATACAAGGGATCCAACCCAATGACTATATGACGACGAGACAATCTTAGTGCTCCAAGAAGATGCAAGGGAGCATGGGACTATAAACTACGCTGCCCGGGTTGGAGGACTACATGTCGGGTGGGCTACATAGAAAATGTTGAAGTCACAGGCTAAGACTTTGCACGAAGGAAGCTGTACTCCAAAGGAAGGTACCATGCAGAACATCAGGAAAATGACCGTTGGAGTTAATGTTCATGGCTTGACAGCTAGGAGATGGTCAAGAGGAGAGGGTCGGCAGAATTTAAGGCCAAAATCATTGAAGATATGCCACCAAAACAACATTAATGATCGAGTTTTGGGGGGAACGGTTAGATTTGAATTCAAAATCCCCTATAAATTACGCGTGATGGTCCAACAAAGAACAATTTGCACACTTAGAGTTTTTTAGTTGAGTTGTCTATTACTTATGAGCTGCTCATTCTTTGAGGATTTGGTCATGAGCCTTGGGTTTTCCAATTTTCCAAAGTTGAACCAAAAGTTTATCCTTGAAACAATGTTAGGACCAAGCCCTGCTGAGACTATGAGCACTAGGGGAGATGTCGCGTTGGAAGGAGTTTCTCTAGAGGTTATGAGTGTGGAAGCTCTGGTGTCTATGCCTATGGCGCCAAGGTCGCATGGCCGAAGCCTACACTAATTAGAGAAATGAAAAGCCAAAGAAGGATAAGCAGAAGAAGCCAGTGTCAGTGCGCAATTCACCCATAAAAAAAATTTCCACTCAAAAGTGGAAGAAGGACAAGCAACCTGAGAGGGTTGTTGATTTCGAGGCTAAGGAGGGATAGAGCACCTAAGACATAGACGTCGAGGGAGTCGAGCCCTTTACCAAGTTACCTGATTACATCCCTCTGCACAAAGGGAAGACAAAGGTCACCAAGGACCTAGATTCTTACAAGTTCGTCATCTCTACACCCCTACTACCAGAGTAGGTTCCCTTTGAAGGACTGTACCTCATGTGGATCCCCCTGCTAAAGATGGATGATTTGGACCTAGCAAACCATGAGAGGTTCTTGCACCTAGCAACCACAAATTACATGAAGTGTGTTTACTACTGGGATTTAGGTGTCGCCAAGTTGGAGATGATGGAATGGATCCACGGAGTGGAAAATTCTAGGTTATTGAACCTGTTGTGGATTCCCTACTATCACTGCACTATGATTAATACCACCTATGTGCAGAAGTTACTAAATCTCGTGCACGATGGGTGCTTATGGCTAGGAGCGCCTATACCCATCACAGACATGCTCATCCATAGGATCACCCACCTACTGCATGAAGTGTTGAATCTGACCAAGGAGTTTGGTGGAAAGGCAGGAGAAAAAGATTTGGTGGATAGAATGAAAAAGGACTTTGATCTTGTGAAAAACCCGCGCAGCTATTCCATCACGTCTATTAATGATCCTGTGGTGCAGATTTCCACCCAAATACTAGCTGGAAAGGTTATGAGGAAGTGTTGCGCGAACGGGGTTTCGATGCCTATGGTCTCGTTAGCTCCACAATGCCCAAAGGGCGTGCAGTTTAATCAATCAAGGTACCTATGCAGTGAATTCCTCGTGAATTTCTGCGAGGTCCAGGATGAGAGCAAGCCCTTCCACTATGTGTGAATGCTACTCTCCATCATGATGGTGGCATGGGAGCTACTGGAGGACATCTAGTTTCCTTTGTTTAAGGAAGGATTGCTAGAGGTCGCACAGTTCGCCTCCCTTTGGGCCACAAAGGACCATGCACAGGTCACAGAAACAAAGATCTTTTGGGTCTTGATGGAAATTAGTTTTTGCATGGTCATCAATCAGTGGCCAAGGTTGTCCCCGACCTTATATGAGCAAGTGTTTCCATATGCCACGTTCAAAGATGACTTCCACCACATCTACATTCAGGTGCAAAAAATCCCGCAACAGAAATGGTATGATTTACCCTCCTTGGTTACAGATCACGAAATACAGGAGGTGATCAAGTGCTGGCCAACAGATTGGCGTGCCCCATCAGATTTGGATATAGGAACTAGCAAGGGCATGGGTAGCTAGACTAAGCAGAAGAGGAAGGATGCAGCAAAATAGGTTGTGCAAAATTTGGCTTCATAACAGAAAAAGGAAGCCGTAGAGAAGACATGGATAGAGAAGGAGAACGCTGCAAAGGAGCAGGCCAAGAAAGAGAAACGTGAATCATAAAGAAGTGGTAGGTCCCCTTAGCTTGTGACAAAGGAGGAAGAACAATATGAATAGGGAAGTAGAAGAGATGAGAGGCAGAGAAACCCATTCAGCTAAGGAAGTGTAGAGAATAGTAGCAGGAGGGTTCCCACAAGAACTAGAAGTTTGATAAAATGCAGTTTGACCCATGAACTTAACGGAGGGCGATCTCGATGAGATCGGTGATAAATTCTATGATACTATAACTGAGCTGCTGCAAAAATTTAAGCAATAGTACATGCAGAACCTGGGGAATGTCCAGAAGGATCTGTGTGAGCTACAAATCCAAACTAATAGGATATAGGTGGGCGCAGCTCAAGCGAACGAAGCACAAACAAGCCTAGCATCGGGGACAAGTTAGGCTGTAGAACTGGTAAGGAAATTGGACCTTCACATGGTTTCCCTACTAGAAGGGTCCTTACGAGAAGAATAAGCCAATGATAGAGTTAGCTTAAGCACCCTTAAGGACTCGCGTTGAACATTGCAGTGCTTCCCAACAAATTTTTTCAAGTGATGCAAACAGGAGTAACAGAGGAATTGAGAGCTCGGGAGCAACACGCTCTCAGTTTAATCAACAAGTACCGGGTGAAAAATGAACAAATGTTTGCTAAGAAGACACAGGCCCTAAAGGAGAGAAATACTATCTAGGAACATAATTCCAAGTTGGCGACTGTGGTAGTAGAAGCATGCATAACAGTTCTGAAGTTGCACATACCCGAGGTTGCACAACCGGAGGCCAAGATCCAAAAATCAGCTGTACGCATCTGCGAGGCAAGGCAGAGGTTCAAAGAGTTCAATTTGAAATCAACATAAAAATCACAACCTTCGACTCTGCCTGAGGTTAGGGAGCAGTGCGGAGCCGCTATAAAAGAAGGAATGACTACTTTGGATGTCACAGTCATTAACTGCTCGGCCTTATTTGAATAGGCGATGGAATTAGTGATGACTCTGCAGGAAGAACCAACCCTACAGATGTTGAACAAATAAGTTTGTGAGCTGTAGAAGCAGTATGATGAGGTTTCGGCAATGACGTGCTCAATTTCTCCAGCACAACACCTCGCCAAGTTGCAGGAGGGGAAGCAGCTCTGTGCATAGGTAGAAGCAGCCCAACAAAAGGAGGTTGTGCTTAAGGCCAAGTTGGGACATTGGTTAGATGAAGCTTACCAAGTAACAACCAACATTCAGGAGAAGCTAATGGGCTTGCAACAAACACAACAAAATATCTAGTTGGCCGTGGAAGGACCAACTAAAGAGCAGCTTGTCGAAAAAGTCAAGCAGGCAGCTACACAGAGCACTATTGAGGTAGAAGTTTTGCAAGCAGAGATGGGGAATCTTTGCAGAAAGATCACTGTGCCAGCCAAGTGACTCGAGGGTGAGTCATGACCTTTGTGTTGGGGGCCTATTGTGATGGGGTCCCCTAGGTCAGTTTTGGGGTTAAAACCCCAAGTTTTGATGTAAATGTTGGTGAAAAGATGTAAAGTCTCCGCAATTTTTGGATGCAGAGCACGTAGATAATTAGAATTCAAAAGGGGTTTTAGCCCCTTGGTTATGTAAATTCAAGTTAGTTTTGAGATTCACCCATGGTTCGTGGACCATGGGATTGTATGTAAAAAGCTATAAATAGGTGTGCCTTAAAGAGTCTAAGGCAAGGATAAGGAGAAGGAGATGGATTCTTATGTTTAAGTCTGAGGAAAAAAGCGAGTAACAACGGGTAGGTAGAAGGGAAAAAGCTCCATAGCTGAGTGTGCAGAGGCCTAGAGTAGAGTCCGTAGCTGAGTGCGCAGACCCCTGTAGTTGACTGTGCAACATAATTTTGAGTCTATAACATCATATTGAATATCAATAAAGAAGACTGTTGGAGAAATTCATGTGTTTATTTGTTTACTTATGTTATTTATGTTTATGATATATGTTGTGATGGAATAAATGTCGTTGTGAAATATTGATGTGTTGATGTGTGATTCTATTGGATAAATCTTATTAACTAAATGCAATGCATGTTAAGTAGTTACACAAAGATTATCATATGCTCTGTTATGTTTATTAAGCACTTAAGTAGATCTACATGAACATAGATCTAGGGTTAATTTATGGTGCACATAAGTAGTTGATTCATCTGTTAAGGGTCTACAAACACCTGTCTTAGACCTTCACGAAGGTTTGGGAGCTACTAAAAGGGAATTACAGTGCAGAGCCCTAGGGTCCTATAAAGCTGCGCAAAGGAAGATCTAAGGCAATAAAAGACATCACACTGATCTATGGATGCAAAAACTTGGTTCTAGCATCCCCCCATAATGCTTTGGGTGAGACTTCAACTTGCACTACACGGGTTGATGCTGAAAGGGCTAGTAGTGTAGGGCTTTGCTTGGCACAATTAACTCTAAACCTATGTTAGGACCCACTAAGGCAACATAACTTATTTGTTTCAGTGGAATACGAAGAGGTCAGTAGCGTAAGGATAAATTGCATGAACATGAAAAAAAAAAAAAAATTTCTTTTGGCCTATTGGTTTTCTGTGGGTTCGCATTATCCCTTGGGGTTTTGCTGTTGGAATGAGAACATTGGTTTTGACTACTACATGATTTTCAGGGAGCACAATTGGGTGTTATACAAGTTAGCGAGGGTGTTTGGTTTCTGTGCTTGGTATTTTTATGTAACAATGTGGGAATTTCAAGTACTCTGAGGAACCCGCTCTTTTATTTGTATTCTTATATGTTACAACACAAATTGAATGAATAAAAAGATATTTGAATCCATTTTTGTGTTCTCGTGAGCAGACTCAGATTACTCTTTGTTTTCTCTCTATGTTTTAGTACATGAATTAATTAAAATAGTAACCAAATTCCAATAGCTTGGCTTGTGTGCTTTGTAACAATGATATAGGTTCTGTAGGTGTTGTGAAAGCTATAGAACTTGGACTGTGTCAAGTGGTATTAAAGCAAGGTTTCGCTCTAGTATTTGCACATTGATTTTCTTCATGTAGCAAGGCACTAGAAAACCTTTTTTTGTGGTTGCACAACAAGAGTGATAAAGGTACAAGTTGAGTCACAAAACTCGGGTTGAAGTCTATGGATGTTGGTTAGCGATTTAAAACTTGTAAGCATGACATCGAGGAGAAGCGGGGTGGGATGAGGAGGTGCAAAAAAATAAAGATCTAGAAGAGTTGAGATGAAGAATACAAGAGTTGAAGCATAGAAGGAAAGGAGATGCAGAGGTAGATTCAAAGCCCGAAGAAAAAATAGATGAAGAATAGGAAGTAGAGGAGAGAGACCTAACATCGAGGCTAATTTCATATCTGATCAATAGAGGCAGTGCAAGAGTTGAAGTTTTTTGTTATGATGGAAATGCAACAATGATGTGCTCATTGATTGGATTGGACAACTCGAAAGACACTTTGAGTATGAAAATATTTGGGATCCAAATCGGGTGAAATTTTCCTTGAAGAAGTTAAAGGGTCATGCTACACAATGGTGGGATATGCCATAGAAGTACAAAGTAAATAATCAACTAGAAAATATCAAGACTTGAAAGAACATGGTCGTGAAGATCAAGGAGAAATTTCTACCTATTGATTACCGATAGAATTTGTATAGACAAATATAGAATCTAAGACAAAAGGAGATATGTATTTGTGATTACATCGAGGAGTTTTGGAGACTATCACTTCGATCAAGTATAAAGGAACCCTAATTACAAAGAGTTGCAAGGTATGTGAATGGGATGAAATACTTAGTTCGATATGAAATGAGAAAACATTATTTCCAAATTGTTGATGAAGCCTATCACATTTCCCTAAAGGTACAGGAAAAATTGAATAGGAAAGAACAGTAGAATGATAGAGGAAGAGGTTTTAGAGGTAGAGGTAAGGATGGGACTGCTAGAGATAGTGAAAAGGAAGAGGAATCCACCAATGGTTAAGGTGGTATAGGTGGAAATAGTGTTGGAAGAGGTAGAGGAAGTCTCAAAAGAGGAATGGGAAAGCATGTAATTACTTATTACCTATGGAATTAAAGGACATAACTTAGTCCAAGTTCCTGGAAGGACAAATTTCAGGGAGAAGAGGTGAAGCCATAACACAAGTTACACAATTTGATGAAGATTCTATTTATAGAGAAAATGTGGCTGTGCTTCCATTAGAGGAATTTTGAAGTCTAAAATGGGCCTCCTAAGGAAATTATAAAATAATAGTGGAAATAATAAAATAAGATTAGATTACATCATAAAATTTTATAGGGAAAAAAGAAAAAAAACTACTTTTTCAACTCATATTTTCAACTTATCTCCCTATGTGTTTACTCAAATATCAAGTGATAACACTCATTGGATGAATAATTTGATTCCTCATCCAATGAGTACCCATGTTGCATACTTTCAATGGACCGTGCTACACAAAAAAACAAGAAATACTTGAAAAACGTGATTGCAATCACATTTTTTCATGTATTTCTCATTTTTCATGTAGCAAGCTCCATCTAAAGTATGCATCATGGGTACTCTTTGGATGAGGAATTAAATTTTTTATCCAAAGAGTACTCCCTCTTGAAATTTGAGTAAAACATTAGGGAGATAAGTTGAAAATACAAGTTGAAAAAATAGTTTTATTATTTTTATTTTTTAATCATTTTACCTTTTTACTCCAAAAATGGTGAACCACCCGCCATGGTTGACATCATCATCTTTAATCCTATTGGTCCTTATAAAATTTATTTTGGTTGTACATTTTTCTTAGGAGGCCTATTTTATACCTCAAAATTCCTCTAATGAACAAGCACAGGGATAAAATTTGATGTTTCACAGAGTACTGCTCAATCCTGAGAAAATGATAGTGGAAGAACTAAATGTAAGATCCAAGGAAAGTGTTGTAACTTGATTATAGATGGTGGAAGTACTGAAAATTTGGTGTCCAATAAAGTCATGGACAAGATGAAACTCAAGATTTTAGTTCAATTGAACCCCTACAAAGTTTCATGGTTACAAAAGGAGCAACAAGTGGTTGTGACAAAGCAATGCTTATTAAATTTTCAAATTCATAGCCTTCAAGAGAAATTATTGTGTGATGTGGTTGACATAAATACATGCCACATACTTCTTGGAAGGCCATGGTTGTTTGACAATAAATTTCACCATGATGTATGAGAAAACACATATGAATTCAACAAGGATAGACAATGGTACGAAGTCACCCCAATGCTAGAAAATATAGCATTAACAATAGGAAGTTGTGGAAGTACCAACACAAGTAACAACAAGATCATGTTGTGTTTAGCCATGGAGTTTATACATGAATAAAGAAAGGTGAAAATATGTTTAGTAGCAATTCCAAAGGTTGTGCAAGAGGAAGTGAAATTAAAAACCATCTCAATAGAAATTAAATCCTTATTAGATGAATTCAAGGAGATTATTTCTAACAAATTTCCAAAATGACTACCTCCAATGAGAATTATTTCTCATCAAATTGACCCAATTCTTGGATTGAGCTTACCAAACAAGGCACCTAATCGGATTACCAACAGAGAATGCAGGAGTAAATAAGCACGTAAAGAGATGCTTGATAGAGTATTGATAAGAGAAAGTTTGAGTCCATGTGCTATACCAATGATATTGACTCCAAAGAAGACATGTGCACGGAGACTATGCATGAATTATAGAGCCATTAATAGGATAACCATCAAGTACCAATTTTGCTTAACAAGGATGGAGGATATTATGGTCTGTTTGAGTGGGGATGCATATTTCACAAAGATAGACTTGAAGAGTGGTTATCTTAAAATCCGGATTAGGGAAGGTGATGAGTGGAAGAGTAATTTCAAGATGAAGGATGGATTGTTTGAATGGTTGGTTATTCCATTTGGGCTCATTAATTCCCCTATCACATTCATGAGGCTCATGAATAAGATATTGAAGCCATTCTTGGGGAAATTTGTTATAGTATACCTGGATGACATTTTATTTTTCAACAAAAACAAAGAAGAGGACTTGGACCACATAAGGCAAGTGTTACATTGGTTGAAGGAAGAGAAGTTGCTGATCAATTTGAAGAAATGTACATTCATGTAGGATGAGTTAGTGCACTTGGGATTTGTAATTTCCAAGGAGGTTTTGAATATGGATTCTAAAAAGGTAAAGGCGATTTTAGATCAGTCAACACCTCAATCTACTTTTAAAGTGAGTAGATTTCATGGATTGGCAATCTTCTACCATAAATTCATTAGGAATTTCAACCATATTTGTGTGCCTCTTACTGAATGCATGAAGAAAGGAACTTTTAAATGTAAAACAATAATGGGGAAGGAATTTTCAGATATGAAAAGGAGGGTGATAGAGAAACCAAGTTTGGCATTTATAAAATTTGATAAAGTATTCCAAGTTGACTGTGATGCAAGTGGGAAAATAATTAAATCAATTTTGAGTCAAGAAAGTAGACCAATAACATTCTTTAGTGAGAAGTTGAAGGAAACTAAGAAGAAGTATTATGTATATGATCAATAATTTTATGCTATTGTGCAGACTTTGAAGAAGAGGAGACATTATTTGCTGCCCAAGGAATTTGTCTTGTTTATTGATCACAAGGCATCACAATATATCAACATGCAAGGTAAGTTAATTAGAGGCATTCTAAATGGGTTGAATTCTAGCAAGTTTGGAAAGTCAAACAAAGTTGTAGATGCCTTAATAGGAGAGTGATGTTACTCAACACTTTGTCAGTAGAAGTGGTGGGTTTGGAAATCCTGAAGGAGTTGTATGTGGAAGATTTCAATTTTGGAGAAGCTTAGATAGCTTGTAAAGCACCTTGGAGAGTGGACACAACTATGTTCTTGGATTACCTTTTCTGAGAATGGTTTTTATTTAAAAAAAGTAATTGTTCATTCCTCAAGGGTCAATGAGGAAAATATTATTAAAGAGCTATATAGTGGAGGCCTAGGTGGAAATTTTGGCATTAATAAGACTGCAACATTGGTAAAGTAGATGTATTTTTCACCTAGCATAAACAAGGATGTTAAAATGTTCATTGAATGTTTCAAAATTTTCCAGCTAGCATAGGGAAAAAGTCAAAATATGGGGTTGTATACTCCATTGTTGATACTAGAAAGACCGTGGGAAGATGTGAGCATGGACTTTGTCTTGGGACTGCTAAGGTTGCAAAGGAAGCATGATTCAATGATAACTGTTGTAGTTAGGTTTTCAAAGGTGGCACATTTCATATCATGAAAGAGAACAAGTGATGCTACTGAAGTGGCATTTTTATTCTTCAAGGAAGTAGTGAGACTTCAAGGGTTGCAAAGAACCATTACTTCAAAGAGAGATACAAGATTTTTGGGTCACTTTTGGAGGATTCTATGAAAGAACATGGGATATAAACTATTATATAGTTCAACCTATCACCCATAGCCAAGTGGATAGACTCAAGTAATGAACATGAGTGATGGGAATTTGTTGAGAAGATTGAGTGGTGAAAATACCAACCTATGGGATATGGTCTTGGTCCAGAGTTTGCATATAATGACTTGGTGAATAGATCCATTGGTAAGAGTCCATTTCAAATTGTTTATGGGTGGTCACCAAAATATGTTGTGGACTTGATACAATTTTAAGATTTGGGGGAAAGGAAGACTGCTCATGCAAGTGATTTTGTAGACAACATGCAGCCGATACATGAACATGTGAAGAAGAAATTACAATGAAGTAATAACAAGTATAAGGAGAAGGTATATTTGAAAATAAGAGAAAAGGTTTTTGCTGAAGGAGAATTGGTAATGATGCATCTATGGAAAGAAATGTTTCCTAGGGGTACCTACAGCAAGTTACAATATAAGAAAATAGGCCCATGCATAATTCTTCGATTTTTTTTAAAACACCTACATGCTATAGATTTCGAAAGACTTAGATATATCTTCAATATTCAATGTAGCTGATCTATATTAGTTAAATAAAAGAGAAAGAAATGAAGAGACAAGTATGTGCACTAAGGGGAAGGAACATTTACTAGTTAAACTAGTTGAAGAAGTGGAAGAAATTTTGGCTATGAGGTGGAAAGAGGACTTTCCGCGAGGAGTATCTAGATAATTTGGTCAAATGGAAGGAAAAAGGATGTGAATATGTGTCATGGGTGACTGAGTAAGATCTAGCATGCCTACAATGGACTTCAATCTCTGAAGAAAGTACCACATGAGCTAGCAACTCATATTTTCTTACCAAGGGTATCTGATGTAGGAGCATCCTTGGCCTCGGGCAATCCTCATCAACAAAAAACAAGTTTATCTGAGTTTGTAATAAGTGTTGTTACTCCCATGTGTTTTATGTTGTTGATGCACCTATTATGTTATTTTTTAATACACCTAGCTGGTGGTTTCTACTACTCATGTAGCTACATTTTATCAACGCAATGTTTGCTTTCGAGTCGTTGACACTCCAAGGATCATATGTTCATACTCCTGCTGCATGGAGTTGCTGACACATCCAAAATAGACAATTGTTTAGCTATGTTGCTACATGAAAACCAATACTAGACAAGTTATGAGAATGAGACAAAGGTTACAAATTTGGTTTTTCCACATATTGAGAAGAAGCAAATTGACTCAACTTTGGAAGGCGAACTAGTCAATAAGAGGGGAAGTGATTTGTTTCAATGGAATATGAATAGGTCAAAAACATGACGATAAATTGCATGAACACAAAAGAAAAGAAAAATTTTGTTTTTGTGCTATTGGGTTTCTGTGGGTTTTCTTTGGCTCTCAGGCTTTGGCTGTTGGATTGTTGGCATTTTTTTAGCTTCTACACAGTTTTCAAAGAATGTGACTGGTGACTATACGAGTTAGTGAGGATGTTTGGTTGTTGTGCATGTTATTTTTGTGTAACAACATGGGAATTTAAATTACTCTGAGGAAACCATTCTCAGATTTGTATTCTTATATGTAATAACACATTTTGAATGAATAAAAGGAAATTTTATTCCCTTTTTGTGTTCTCATGAGCATAATCAGATTACTCTCTATTTTCTCTCTATGTTTTCATCCTTGAATTAATTAAAATAGTAGCCAAATTACAAAGGCTTGGGTTGTGTGACTTGTAACAACGATTTAGATTCTATAGGTGTTATGAAAGCTATAGAACTTGGTTTTCATCAAGATGATTTTTTTATTGTAACTAATGAGTATATTGAATTACATTTCTATTCAACGCTTATATACATAGTCAACAAATCGTTATGTTTCTCTATTACATATTGGTATCTCCTTTAAAAAACATTCTCAAGTAATATTTTCAAAAGGAGAGGAGGATCCAACTACACACAGTTTGTCATTACTAGGATAATTGAGCCCGATGATCTTATTAGACCCATTGGTAGAGCAAAGAGAACGACAATAAAAAAAATTTCATGCCGCCAAAAAAGACACTATGAGTGCCACTTTAAATTTCTTTGTCTCATAAAATCAAATTCTTTTCCTATTTCAAAACAATAATCAAGACAATAAGATCTGCAATGGGAGTATGTTGTTTGATTAAATACAAGGTTTTCTAGAATAATTGTAAGAGGATATGCTAGACTTGATTCTGCAAGGAGATATTCAGTTTGATAATTGCTTGGACATCAAGATTGGTTATGATTATAAAACCAAAAGAGAGTTGGATCCTCCATTTTATTCTTTATTACTTGTGACATAAATCCTCTACTATACGATTAAAAATTAAAGTGAAATACAACCTAAACTAATACCACATGAGGGTAACAAAGAACTTATTTGACATGAAACAAAAGAGAGGTACAAGGATTGGGAAAAATATTCCACCAACTACTATTGTCACCAAACCTCAAGGAAACCTTTAAGGATCAAGGATATCATACACACTACCAAGAGAACACTAATTACATGCAAAAATTTTGGTCTTAAAGCAAAGAGGAATTTGCCTTAGAGTTACAACTTACATTCAAATGTTTGTACATGTAGGCCTCCTTTCTGTTTAGAATTTGTGGGATTCAAAAACCATCAAGGGATACAGTCCTCAAGTGTTGAATTTAGAAAATTAGGAATGTAGGGATTATAATTTTTTTCACTGAGCTATTTTTTAGCCCAAATCAACATCTTTAGAAGAATTGGAAGCTTATGATATTTCTTATGACCTTGATCGGTTAAAATTACAACATTCAATTTACTGGATATGTTTTGAAACTAGGAATATCTAAAAGGTCTCCAATAGGGATAATTGATGGATCACTAAAGGTCACCTAGGCAACTATATGTACTACCTTGTCTAGAAGGGCATATTTTCCTCCCCTCTTGGTTCCAATTCTTCCTTATGTAAATTCAAGGACCGCTTCAAGTTTTTTGTTCCATATAAGTTCTATCGATATATGTTTTTGTAGATGAAAAATCAATTTGGTTTCATGTCTAGATTATCTGGATTCAAATCATTGACCTTCTCAATAACATCTTTTATGTTGTCATTTATTGTTTTTGAACAAACATCCTAAACAAATACATTGCTTTATTTAATTCCAACAGTAATAGATACATTGTTTTCTTCAAATCCAGTTACAAAATTGTCACCAAGTCCATAGAAATTGAAATTATGATGTTCAAAAACCTCCCCAGCTACACATTCCTTTTCATTCTTATTCCTCCCTTCGACTCTCTAGCCATGAAAAACCACTAAATATCTTCATCATGGAAAATTCAATTCTAATATCATTAAAGGTTATTCTAATGGCCTCTTGCTACTACGATGAGATGTTCAACATGCAACTGCATTTATCTTTTCTCCTTCATACATATGATAAGAGGATATATGAAACAATATAATATTGTTTAAGCATGAATAAGAAGAGAAAATACATATGGCCCACATAGTTGTGCATGGAAGGGATCTATATGGCTAGAAAATTTGTATGATGTAAATCTAAGAGAAATGGTTCAAGGCCACAACAATGTTTCTTTCATTGCAAATATTTCCCATATCTAGTGTTTCCTTTAGCTAGAAACCTTTATTTTCTATTAGTGGCATTTGTTCTTGCTTTATTCACTTCATCTCAATGTTAAACATGGACACATTGGATGGATCATAGGTACAACCAAACAGGTACATGTTAGATCTATTTTCATTGAGTGAGGGAAGCTTAGGTAGAGAGGATGAAGGTCAAAGATCTAGCACATCTAGTAAAAAGATGCCAACTAGAGGTAAGAAGATTAAAATAAAATTCTGTTGATGCATGGATTTTTTTATTGTTGAATGGGAATCATTTTCTTATGATGCTAATAGCATAAATGACATCGAGTTGCCCTTGTGGTGCCAACATCTAGTGAAAATATGGGTACCCAAGGACCTTCCTCAAGTAAACACAAATTTTTGTCTCAATGAGAGGATATATCAAATTACTCCATCATCACTACATGGTTTGGGGTTATGTTCCATGGACAACATAAAGGTTCCTTATGGTGGATTAACTAAATTTATGGAGTATGTTGGACCTTATTATAATTATAAAGATTGGATGCATCTGGTGTGATATATGCGAGGTATGTAGAGATATGAATTGGCTGCAAATTATATACAAATAAGAGACAATGATAAAAATAAAGGAGAATATATCTATATTGATAGAAATCCAAAATCATTGGGGAATATTGCGGGGTTTATAATTAATATGTAACCCAAGACAACAAATAAGAAACTCAATTGCACATTTGAGGGACATGAAAGAAATTATGTATTCATATGTGCAATAAGATTAATAGTTGTAGGAGAAGAGTGGTTGATCAATTACAAATTGAATCAAATAGATGCAGACATTTCCATTATGGGGGGTTGCACATAACCTCTCATTAATGATTTTTATATGTTATGTTTATTATTTAGAAATCAAGAACCTGTAATTGTGTATGTATGATTGCATTTAAAAATGAAAATTTGATCATAAATATGTGTATTTTACTATGATTCTCATCCTCACATTAACCATTACCCTTCTACTAGCCACAACCATCTTGTTGAGTGTGATGATTCAATCAAGTATGGTCTTAAAAATGAGCACAAATGTTGGTATAAAAAATACCCTTAGAATAGACTCGAGTCCCACAACCAAGCTAAAATACATGTTCATGTCATTAAGGGTGATCAAAGGTGAAGTTAAGAAGTTGAAGGGAAAGTAGGGGATCCTTTATCCAACCCCCACTCCATGTCACCCTTCTTCCTAGTTTAGCTTTGAGAAATATTATTTTTGTGTTTGAAGTCAAAACAAGTTTATCCTTGTGATCTTGTAGAAAAATGTTAAATTTCCATTGTTCTATGCTATTATAATCACTTTAGCCCAATTCCTATCTTCAATTAGCAATCTTTCCAAAACAGTTTAATATTCCAATGATCAATATCAATTGTAGATAGAACAATAAATTCAATGAACAGTAAGAGAAAATTAGGAGCAATAACAAGAGAAACAAAATTTGGTGAAAGACCAGGGAAAAAACCCCACAAGGGAGAAAACCATTTCAAATTCTTCTTCTTATTAGATTGTCATAAAATGTCTAGCATAGAGTACAATGATTCAATTCATAAAAAAAAAGAGTCAAAGTGAATTATTTGAATTATTTGAGTATCCAAGGGATCAACCAACAAATATCCAATAGATGATCCTCAAAGTCAAATTTGGTCAAATATTCCAATTTGCAAAGGTCAACAAATTCAGAGAAAAACAATTTTTTGTAGCTTGAAAATCACAGAAAGACAACTTTTGGTAGTTGCAAAATGATGAATTTTGGTAGCTCACATATCACATACTTCTTGTAGTTTTCAAATCACAGAAAGAAAACTTCTGGTAGCTATAAAATGATGACTTTCGGTAGCTCACAAATTTCAGACTTTCTGTAGCTCGACTTTACAATTTTAGAAGTGTACGAACCAATGAATGAATGATGTGATGTGCAATGGGATTCCTCTAAATGATTTCAAGTTATGTATATTTATATGTGGTGAAGGGGGTCGAATTTCCTCTTCCAGACTGACTAGAAATTTTGTGCACATGTGGTTTCACATTAAAAATAATATTTTTCCTTGACCAAATTAAATTCTTCCAAGGTCCAAGAGGGGTATTTCTTGGTGAGAAACATTGTCCAAAGGAGGGAATTTGTCCATGAGATTCTAAATTAAAAAAAAATAGAGCCATGTGAAAGATTCTTATTGTACCATCTCCATTCCTCTTTCTAAGGCCTTTGAATACTAATGTCATCCATTTATTTCCAAGACTATAGCTAATGCCCAACAATTCCTTAAATTGAAACATCGATTATCCTTATGTAATCTTGGTTATCGAGGGCATGTTTTAATACTTATGAGAGATTGTAATATTGTAGGCATCTTTCCCATGAATCATCACCTATCTTGAGTCTATCACCTCAAAGGATTCAACATCATTCTTTTTACAAATTGCAGTGAGAAAGGTCGAATTGATCGCCCCAAGGAAATTAATAGAGGTGTGGGATTCTTCAATTTCCCTTAACAATTAGTCCTCTAAAATGATATAAAAACCAATATAAATACCTATTGATCACTCTTTATGACTTAACCAAAAAGGTACATGACTTATTACTCCAATTATCGAGATGAATAAAATATTGCATCAGTAAGAAGAAGTAGCATGGTAAGATGAGAAATTCACTGCTAAAATGATTTCTTCATTTTTTCTCTTATCACTCAAGTGTGTTTAATTGTGTCCAAAACCCATTTCTCATAATGGTCCAAAATAAACCCCAAAAAAAATGGCTAGATGTTCTTCAATGTAGTTACTTAGGACCAAACCATGCTTATGTTCCAAATGTTTTCTTCCCTAACACAATCTAAAATTTCTTTCATGTGGGTGAACAATGTAAGCTTAATAGTTTATTGAGAGTCTTAATTGTCTACTTTGTGGTTTCTATTATTTGAGTTATCAAAATGAAAGGCCCATAACTTTCTTGTTTTATATCTATTTAGCTTCATCTACCAATGGTTGACTCAATTTTGTGCTAATTTTTCTTGTCTCATAGTCCCATTTATGAAAGTCCTCTATACATGCATGCTATATGACTAATCCTTTATTCCTCGTGTTTGTATGCATTTATAAATCCATAAATTACTTTTTTATGTTGATACATATTATTTGAAGTTTAAAAAAATATTTCATTGCTCTAATTATATTATTATGTGGTAGGTTGATCAACGTGGAAACTTTCACCTACACAGTCAGAAGAATACGCTTAACAATTTTGATTACAGTTAATCGAAAATTTTGATTATTTGTTTATATAAGTGAAATAATAACTTTTCTTTTGTTGAAATATGTAGTCCATGCCCCATGAAGATGATGATATTCTTGATGAGGAAGACTTATGGTCATCCCCCAACCTTGATGCCACAATATCAAAGTATGTGAGGAAAATGAACAAACAAATTATGGAGTTGATTCATATTAGGGATCAAAGTCCTACGACTAAGGCTAGGATCATGGAATTGAGTGAAGATCTTAATATGTACAAGGTAATAACCATATTTTAAAGTGATTTTATCTTTTATTCTATTTTATGTCATAAGTTCAATTATGAGAGTTTATTTTTTAACTTTTACATTATCTAATTGATTTTTTTTTTCCCTATGTAGGGTTATTTGGAGAAACTTTTCTTCCCACATCAGTCAGCTGATCCTTAGCTTGGTGTTGGCACTAGTGGAATTTCCAAGGCATGAACTGAGTTTCCAACCAGCACTAACACCCCACATATATCCTCGAGGCAACTATTCACTTCTCCACCTTCAATTGGTCATATTCCAAGTAGTGACACTGGGTTCACACCATTGGATATGACCCATGAGCACATGCCCCCCAAGCCAAACACAACCATGCTTTCGATCAGGTGATGACAGAGGTGACCCTAGTACTGATGATACTATGGGTTCATTTCCTGAAGCATATTATGTTAGGAGCACAAGGAAAATTGCATGCATATTTTTGGTGAATGACAATGAAACTCCAATAAAAACACCAAAAAATCACTTCTACTATGCTTTGCTAGTAATTCACTTCTAGGCAGGCCTTGGTAGAAAAGGGAACACATTCTTAAGGGTGGGTGTGTTGTAAGTGCACAATTGTATGGGTCTTAGAACTATATATATATAATAACTATCTATCTATCTATCTATCTATAATATATATATATATAAATATATATATATATATATATATATATATATATATATATATATATATATATATATATATATATAATATATATATAATATAATATATAAATATATGAAATACTTTTCTCACATCAAGCATCCTCATCCTCATCATCTCTTCATTGTCACTTGGACCACAATTTTCCTCCACATTATAATTCAATTGCTTGTTTGTTTCCCCCCAAGTTGAAGTCCATTCTTAAAATGAAAAATGGATAAGCTTAGTCTTTGAATTCCAACATAAGGTTTTAAAACTCCTTGATATGTTTTATTTCCAGCATAAGTTCTTAAAACTCCTTGATATATGATTGGATCTATCTCGTATGATTAAAGATCCAACAATTGATCCTATGCAATCTAAGTCTATTTCCTAAACCAAAATAAGGACTCAGGACATGTTTAATTTGCATATATTATTAAATATTCTCATATTGTGTTCCCAGTCCAAGTCCTTTACTACATTTTTATGCTAGATCTTATCGCTAACTATTAATGATGTTGCACTAATGGTCACATTGGATTTGTTTAAAATTTCATTCATTTGCTCTAAGTATTGCTCAATGTACCAACTGAAGTTACCAAGTAACGTAGTCTTGTAGATTTCATCATATTGTTCCTTTATTTAATCTCTACCCACATAGGAACCATGGATTAATTTTTCCATGGGCATCAACTTATTTCAAAACGGTTATGGTGTTCTCCTAATATTTGAATTTTTTCATAATAGAGTTCAACATGTCCTTTGTTGTGCTCTACTAGTTTACAATATCACTAGTAATAGATGCAATCATAATTTATGTGGTGTATTGAAATGTATTTATAGTGATATTAAAATTATAGCACATTTATGCCATCTATATTTCAAAAGATTCAATATTTCACTATGCTTAAAAGAAAAACTTTCATTTTCCTAGAAACCTTGTCCAAATTTAAAAGTTAGTTACTTATTCTAGGTGTCTTATGATCTTCCTCCCTATTTTCACCTTACACTTGCAAATTAGCCATGGTCACTTACCCAAGTTCATAGCAATCAATCCCATCATTTATTTTCTTATTGCAAATCTTTCAATGGGGTGCCCAAATTGTGTTTAGAATCCAATTCATTTGCTCTATTTCTAGGCTAGATATTAGCCATACTTGTCAATAATGTTGTATAAATGTTTACCTTAGCTTTCTTTTAAAATTTCAATCAATTTCTTCAAAATAATGCTCAATGTACCAACAAACATTGCCAAGTAACGTAGTGTTGTATGTTCCATCATAGTGTTCATTTCTTATATCCCTATCCACACAAGAATCATGGATAGAATTTTCCCATTGACAATAACTCATTTCAATATGATTATGGTGCCCTCCTAATATTTGAAATTTTCCAAAATATAGTTCAACATGTCCTTTGTTTCCCTCAACTTGTTTGAAATATCACTATGTTGATTCATATACTCATATCCACCTTAATATGCCATTGATATTTCAAAGAAAGTCGTGTTACATGCCATACTCGGAATTTTAACATAACATGGAACTTTCTACTCACACAATACATATTTTAATTATGGTTTGGTCTTAGCAAGTTATAAAATTTTGTTGACAAGGTAATAATATACTATGACAGTTGTCTTATTTTGATTTTATAGGATCTATTTTCATGCTCTAATTTCATGATGGAATTTGTAGCAAAACAAGCTTTGAAGATTCAATATTGAACCAACAATGTAAACTTTGAAATCATCAGAACTATAAACTAAAAATGGGAACTCTAGCCAAAAAACCCCAAAAAAAGGAGAAGTGTTGATGTTGGAATAACACTTTTTTTTCTAAGGTAAATTTTCAACATGTTTTAAAAATGGTAGTGGAAACTAGTTTTTTGTGCAAAAAACACCCTCAAAATGAAAAGTGTTGATGTTGAAACAACACTTTTTTTTTTCTACAGTAGATTTTGAACATGTTTTAAAAATGGTAGTGAAAACAATTTTTTTGTGCAAAAACTGTGCAAAAAACGCCTTCAAAATGAAGAGTGTTGATGTTGGAATAACACTTTTTGTTCTAGGGTAAATTTTCAACATGTTTTAAAAATGGCAGTGAAAACCAATTTTTTGTGTAAAAATTGTTCAAAAAACACTCTTAAAACGAAAAGTGTTGATGCTGGAATAACACATATTTTTCTTTTTTAGGGTAAATTTTCAACGTTTTGAAATAATGGTGTAAAATATTTTATCATGACTTTGAAAAACATTAAAATTTCAAAAAAATAATGAAAACATAAATTTAAAAATAAAAACAATGAAAAAAAAAGTTAAAATAATAGCAAAACGTAAATAAAAATATATATTAAAAACAAAACATAAAATAAAATTAAAAAAAAAAAATCAATATACAAAAAGACAAAAAAATCAGCATAAATAAATAAAACAAAAAAAATTAACAAAAAAAATCAATCATAAAAATGTTAAAAAAAAATTAAAAACTAAAAAGGAATTAAAAAAATATAAAGAAATAAATAATTAGAAAAACAATCACGTGCTCTACAACCCTAGTAGACCTGCGCCATTGACATGCCCAAAACCTAAGGCAAGAACCTGCATTCCTGACATCTCCAACAGCTTCACCAGACTGTGGGCTGTTAGACAAGCCGGGATGACATACGTAGATGGGGGGGAGGGAGAGATCCCCTCCTACCAAGATGTTGTAGCGGGAGACTCAGGCCAAAAAAAAAAAACTCAACTGCAAGCCCAAGAAACAACTAATTCGACAAATGGCCCTATCCTTGAGGCACGATGGTAGGCTCAAAGCAGGGGGCAGTGTTTTCCATGTGCAGTAGAGAAACCCAGATTTGTAATCCTGATGAATAAACTGGAAAGATATCGAAGCTTCATGAAGGACAACACAATGATCTGCAAGTTCATAGGAGTGTGGCTGGTGGAGAAAGACCTCATCAAGTGGATATAATAGAAATGGCAACCCAAAGGCCATATCAAACTCAAGCTGGGAGCCAAAGGCTTCTTTACGGTAATCTTATCAAACCTACAAGATAAGGAAAGAGTATTTGAAAATGGCCCCTATTTCCATTATAATGTTGGTCTGTTCATGCGATATTGGGAGAAATATTATCACCCAGATAAAGAGAAATTCCTAGCAACCCTTGTATGGGTAAGACTCTTTGGACTCACAATGGACTTCTGGGATCCAAAAATATCAGAGGGAATCAAGAACATAATAGGAAAATTTGTTAAACCAAAAAAAGAGGTCGATATACATCCTATGTGAGAATCTCTGTGTATATGAATATAGTAGAACCCATACCCAAATCAGTAGAGCTAGAATACCATGAAGACATATGGGAGCAGAACCTGAACTATGAGTATATTTCGTTCAGATGCCGAAGGTACCACGAATATGGTCATTTATTTAAAGTATGCCCACTGAACCAGGAAGGTTCAGAGCTAAAGGAAAAGCAGCCTAAAACCCCACAGGAAGGAAATGAGGGGTTCCAAGAGGTTAAGAACAAGAGAAGGCCACCAAAGGGACTCCACAACCTAGAATAAGATAACCAATATCAGTCGAGTAGTAAAAACATATATGAAGTCCTATAGGTGAAAGAAGAAGCAGAAAACGAAACCCAACCCATGTATTACTAGGAAAAAGGAAAAGAGGGTAGTTCTAGTCAAGAAAAAACAACACCTAAGCAGAAAACTCAAATAGATCTCACAGATAAGGATGAACAGGTACAGATGGAAACCATTAAAATGGAAATTGATCAAAGCATGGGGGAGTAACTAAACATTAAAGAGGAAGTCCTTAAGAAATTGTTAAATGAATGGAGGCACTTAAACAAAAGATTCATATCGGAGGGCCAAAAGAAACTTTAAAAAGAGACCTTTGCACAATATAACGCCAAACAAGGGCAAGGACAGGTTAAGATCATAGAGCAACTAGGTATGCACCAGGAAAGCCCCCAAGAGTTACCAAAATAGAGAAAAAGGTGGAAAGAAAAGAGGCTAGAGAAATTTACAGGAATCGATACAAATAATGGGAGAGATGTTGGTGAACACGGGCAGGGTGGTACAACTATCAATAGTATACATCCAACATAACAAAGTTTCCCAATGATAGTAATATCATGGAATATAAGAGGCCTAAACAACCGAGGAAAACAAAGATACTTAATGGACTGATTGAAAAAGGAAAAACCACAAATTATGCTTCTCCAAGAAACTTAGATAACAGGAGAAAAACTAGAAGAGATTCTGAGGAAGATGAAACCAAGGTATGATGCAGTAGCAATGGATGCAAAAGGAAGTGCAGGATGGATAGCAATAATATGAAACCCAGTAGAAGTAAAAGAAAATTATTGGATAGGGATGTCGGCATCCTCATAGGTTGGTTTTGAAACATACGAACTAAAGAATGGTTCATTTTATTAGTAGTCTATGGCCTGCACATCCCAATTGAAAAGGAAAACTTCTTAAAAAATATAAAGACCCTAAACCAAATGCATGATGAAAAGCTCTAGCTGATTGCAGGTGACTTCAACCTGATAACATTGTTAGAGGAGAAAAAAGGATGGATTAGAAGGGAGGAGCCCGAAATGAAACAATTCAGGGACATCCAAGAAGAGATACATCTGGTGGAAATCCCAACAATCAATGGAAGGTACACATGGAACAATAGAAGAGGAGGAAACAGGCATATAGCATCTCGCCTAGACAGATTTTTGGCAACAAAAAACCTAATCAACAAAGATGTTTACTATGAGGCATCCATCCTACCCTGCTTGGGTTCAGATCATTGGAAAATTAGACTAAAAGTAGATATGAAACAAGGGCAAATTAAGAGACCCTTCAGGTTTGAAGCTTTATGTTTAAGAGACCCTAACTGCCTTGGAAAACTAAAGGATTGGTGGAAAGCAAGTGAGAAGGAAGGAATAAACCTAACACATACTTTCCAACTCTGCCTCAAAGAACTTAAAGACAAAATTAAAAAAAATGGAATAGGGAAGAGTTTGGTAACATATAAGAGGATCGGGAACTGCTTCAGGCAAAGAGGAGGAAGGTGTAACAACAGATAATAAATGATGGAAGAACTGAAACCCTAGTGGAGGTAGAAGGACAACTGCTAAACAATTTGTAGGAAAGGAGGCATCAGGAAGAGATTCTGTGGAACAAAATATTTTTTCACAAAGCGATGATTCAACACCAGAAACATAACATGATCTTCTCTCTAGTGGACCAGCAAGGAAATCGTCTCACTTAAAAGGAAGATATGGAGAACTTGCTAGTCCACCACTTCCAAAACTTGCTGACATAACCTAATATATATATGATAGATAACATATCAAGAATAACTTGGCATATCCCCCAATTAGTGAGTTGGGATCAGAACTTGGCCCTACTAAGGGAAATCACTAAGTCTGAGGTGGAAGACATTATCAAAGGCCTTGCCAAGAAAAAAGCTCCAGGCCTGGATGGGTTCATAGCCGAGTTATTTTAGGCAACTTGGTCATTTATGGGAGAAGATATTGTGGAAATCATGGAGGAGTCTCGACGCAATAAAAGAATGCATCTGGCCCTGAATTCCACTTTCATTGCTCTTATCCCAAAAATCGACCACTTGGAAGAAACGCAAGCATTCAGATCAATAGCTCTCTGCAATGTAATATATAAAATCATGGCCACAATCATGGTGAATCGCCTCAAACCTATCTTTCCCAGATTAATCTCCTAAGAGCAGACAATTTTTTTCAAAGGGAGGCAAATTGTGGATGGAATTGTTATGGCTCAAGAGGTAATTCACTCCTTGAAGAGCCAAAAAACTAAAGGTATAATGATAAAACTAGACTTATCGAAAGCTTATGACCGCCTGAGTTGGAAATACCTACAAGGTATCATAAAGGTATTTGGCTTTGATTCTAGATGGATATTGTCATTGATCTTGACCCCAGTGTTCTCAATTCTCCTCAACGGATCTCCTACGGAGGCTTTCAATGCAACTAGGGGGCTTAGACAAGGTTATGCAATGTCCACATTCTTGTTCATATTGGCTGATGAAGGATTAGGAAGATATGTAAAAGAAAAAGTGCAAGGCAATCAATTTACTGGTCTCAAAATGTGGGGCAATGATTTTCCATTAACACATCAATAGTTTGTTGATGACATAATGATGTTTAGGCAAGCAACCCTAAAGGAAGCTAGAGCCCTAATGGAAATCCTAAATGATTTCACGAGCACCTCTAGGATAAAGATCAATAAGGATAAGTCAGGAATATTTTTTTTCAAGACTACAACCCCATCCCAAGCCTTTCTAGCAAGAATTATGCACTTTCACATAGGTAATCTCCCTTCGAAATACTTAGGGATCCCGCTACATCTCCACCAAATCAGAGTGGAAAACTGGAAGACTTTGCTGGCGAAAATCCAAGGGAGAATGCAGAACTGGACTTTCAGATCACTGAATATGGAAATTCAAGTAATATTGCATAAATTTGTGCTTCAGTCAATCCCGATATACCAATTATCTAGTCAAGTTGTTCCCAAAAAGGTGTGTCAAGGGATGATCAACATCTTTAAGAAATTTTTGTGGTGGAGACAAAAAAAAAAAAGGGCCTTGCTATCTTGACATTGGCCTAGCAAGCCATTAAAAGCAGGAGGGTTGGGTCTCAGAGACCCTTATATTCTAAACCAGGTTATGGGGGCCAAGATATGGTGGAGATGGATCCAGGGAGGAACAAATCTACGGAAAGAAATATGGGGGAGAAAATATGGAATGCCACGATCGATTGAAGGAAGGTTAAGTGTCCAGTAAAACATCGAAGGATCGACCATATGGAATTTAGCATTAGAAAATAGGGAATGAATAAGAACTCACAACTTCTGGGAAATAAGGGCAGGAGACAAAGACAAATTTTGTAATGATGTGTGGCAGCAAAGAGAAAAATTACATAATAAACCTGATCCTGGGGAACTATGTCAATTCACCAATAACCCCGCAAATCAGATAGTGAAATTTTTTTGGAGCCCGGACATGGCAGAATATTGGAGAAAATGGAAGCAGAAACAAGACTAGCCATATGCTCTAGAATCCATTCAGTGGGTAACATACAAGAAGGAGACGGAGTCTCGAAAAATTGCAATATCGAAAGGCCCATATATAATAAGATGGGGGTACAAAATCAAAGGGACGTTCACCATAAAAGAAGGCTACCACCTACAAGCAGCACACCACGAGAAACAAAGGGCCACCCATATGGGATCGATCTGGAAAGACAAATTTTGGCCAAAAAATGCTTTCTTCCTATGGATAACTCGGCATGGTAGAGCACTTACTTGGGACCAACTTCAGATAAAGGGGCTGCAGGGACCATCGGCTTGTTGCACTTGTGGAGGACACTCAAAATCAATGGAACATTTAACAAACGCCTGCAGCTATAGTGAAATACTCTCGCAAAACCATCAGAAACTTTTCAGCCTTAGCGACAGGGATCAAACAAGCATGAAATCAACAATGGATAAATGGAGAAGGAAGCCTTACTAGAATCCCATTCTGAACCATGCTTGGAAGATATCATTGGGATTCCTACTCTAGGTGGTGTGGAAGGAAAGAAACAAAATAATCTTCAAAGAGGAAAAGAGAACAATAGTAGAATTATGCGGAATGATTGTCCATAATATAAGAGAAACAATCCTAGCATAGAATTGGTACCCAGAGGATTGGGAAACCAATCCTTATGAAGGTCGAATAATGGAAGGATTAAGCCTAAAACTGATCATGTTGAATACTAGCTCTTAGAAATAGAAATCCCCACCTAGCGATTCTGCAAACATTTTCATGTGCCCTCAGAAAGACTTCATCAAACTTAACTTTGACGGAGCAGCAAAAGGGGACCCAGGGAGGCTTGATCCAGAGGCATGTTTAGAGATTCCAAAGACAATACCATCCATCTATTTTCTATGGATTGTGGTATTGCGAGCAATAATAAAGTTGAGCTCTATGCGTTGAAGTGGGGGTTATAAATCGTAAAGAGGGAAAGCTTTCAGAGAATTGAGGTGGAGGGAGACTCGAAGCTGGCAATAGAAATGGTGAAAAAACTACAACAAGGAACCAGATGGGAGAAAAAAAGCCAAAGTTGGAGGACGTCATGACTAATCCATGAAATAGGAAATCTAATACGAATGATAGACTACATTGTCCTGACGTATGTCCGCATATTGGGTAATGTGGCAGCAGATAACCTAACCAACTGGGGGTGTCGGAAGGCAAGTAGCAAACATGATATAAGGGTAAAGGAGTTAATCCAAATGGAAGGCATGAGAAGTCTAGAGGAAATCCTAAGAATAGACAAGGAGAAGGGAGAAAAACCCTGATCGGGGTGTGAAAGACAGTGTGGATTAAACGAGGGAGAGGAAGGTCAGCGACCATGGTGGGCCAAGGGGGGATCAGATGTCGAGTTGGAACTATGGGCAAAGGGAGAAGAGGTTGGCCAAGGGCCACGACAGCAGGAAAATGGCAGTGGGGCAGTGGGAAGTACAACGCAGAGACAGTTGCCCAAGTGGGCAAAGGTGAGAGAGGATGGCCAGGTGTCAAGATTGGAAGAGGGAGGAAGGCAATGACAACTGGCAAGTGGTGAGGTAGCTGGAGTAAATTCGCAGCAGGAGTAACCAGTGGTAGGAGAGAATTAATGCAGGGAAATTATGGGGAAGTCAGGGGAACCCCATCCCAAGACAATCACGCGGGAGAAAGGGTGGCAGTTGGAGGAAGAAGGCACATGGTGAGTCCTTCAGGCGTTAGGCAGGGTAGGTGGATAGAAAGACAAAAAGGTAAGAAAGCTAGGCTAAGAGGCATTTGCATGCAGCAATACAAGGTAAGACGTGTAGCTGAAGGTGGTGAAAGATGAGGGCTGGAGGACGTTGAGTTGCATTCAGATTTCATCTGCAAGAACTGGGAATATAAAAGGCAGAGTGCATAGAACTTCGGAGCCTCGACACTCAAACCATGCGCCAGCACAAGTACACGTGTGTTGCTCAGAAAGGGAGAAAAAAAGTTGAAAGGAGAATAAGATGGCGAAGGAAGGTAACCAACCAGGAAAGAAATGAAACATAGGCATGGGAAAGGCTAGAAAAAAGATGAAAGGTTTGGAACTGACTTCTAGAAAAGGACTGAGTAAAAGAGGCAGGAAAATAGGGAAGGAGAATATGCAGAACTTGATCAATGCATACTTCGTAGGAACACTGCGTGAGGTGATAGTAGTAATTTCCGAATGGGAAAGAGAACTAAAAAATAACATAGAAAATCAAAAGATCGAGGCAGAGGAATGGGAAACAATTGTTAAAGACCCCGAGAATACCAGAGGACGCCAAACGTTGTTCCACCAAACTATCCAACAATATTGGTTCATGAAAAAAATCCTGGCCTGAGCAATGAAAACCTATAAGGAAATAGAAGACTCGAAGGAAGATAGACTAGTTGAGCCAAGTATGAAGGACCTACAAAGGGAGATACAATCTGTCCAATTGCAGTTGTATCTCAACAACCTCATTGTGAATAGGATTGAATAGAGCCTACAAGATATGAAGAGAAGTGAAATCCCGAGTTCAAGCACGAAAGCCCCACCCCCTGTGGACTCATCAAATGATTGAAGCAACCCTGTCAGTATGATTTTGCCTATATGATAGCTACCATTTACTATTTTAATAAGAATTATATAGTAGCTAAAGTTTCCAATGTAGCATGGATGATAAGGAAAACTCCTTTTAAATTGTGGACAACGTTCGATGCAGAGAGGTGGCCAACAGACCTGGTTTCTTGCAGACAGGTTGAGGCCACCAACAATTTTGTAGGAATCATACTTATTTTCATGAAATATCTATAGAAAAAGGATCCTACCAAGCTTACACAAAAAAATAATAATAAGAAAAATAT